>JARQOD010000251.1:0-179650 GCA_033576555.1 Oophaga sylvatica
CTGCTGCACACAAGAAAATCCTCCCCTGTCACTGGCAGGCAGCCTAATAACCAGGGCTGCTGCACACAAGAAAAACCTCCCCTGTCACCGCACACTAACTGTACAGCACAATCGCTATCAGCACAAGCACAGAATCACTTTTCTTTCCTGCCTAACTCTCTCCCTACTGAGAAACAGTGGCAGCAACCTCTCCCTACGCTAAGATCGGCAGAAGTAAAATGGCGGTCGGCGGTCAGGGCTTTTATAGCTACTGTGACTCCACACAAAGCAAGTCAATCACTGCAATGCCCTTCTCTAAGATGGTGGTGGCCGCTGCCCATGTCATCTCGTTGCCCACAATGTACGTCCTTGTTCATTCGCTGAGAAAAGGCACCTGCAAGCATTATGGGAAAACCGACTTTGGCACTCGGGTCGGTGACCGCATGGCTGACCTCACGCTGTGGTCGCTGTGGTTGGCGAAAGTCGGTGATTTTTGAATCTGACCAACCTGTTTCGCTCAACTCTAGTGCAGAGTGTACATTAATGAGAAAAAAATGATCTTTTTTTTAATTTGAGACACATCAAGCTATTTGTGAGATATGTGGACGATAGCTTCATGGTATGGGATGTTCCTCAAGATTCTTTTGACAGTTTTGTCCTGTACCTCAACCAGGTCAATACCATGAACATGTTGTTCACTTCAAAATTTGGGAGTTCGATCCTGGAATTTCTAGATGTTTTGATCGAGATTAAGGAGGGTTCTATTCGCACTACAGTATATCGAAAACCATCTGCCACAAATTCTTTATTGCATTGCAGGAGTTTCCATCCTCGCTATACAAAACATTAGCTCCCATATAGTCAATTTTTGAGGTTAATGAGAATAAATAATACTCGAGATGGTTTTCTCCAGCAGTCCAGGGACCTTTTTGGTAGACTAAAGGAAAGAGGGTATCCGGAGGCAGTACTGAGAGATTCTTTCAGTAGGGCCGAGGAGTATTCCTCTGGCGGTCACAATTTTTAACAGGGTAACAAAAGGGGCAAAAAAGACAAAAGATTTGTCTTTTGCTTCCAGTATGGCCCCATGGCCAATATTATTCGTTCAGTAATCAGAAGGAACTGGCAGATTCTAGAGCATGATAGAGATTTATCCGAGATTGTGGCTAGAGGTCCGTTGATTTCATGCAGGCGCAGTACCAGCTTAAGGGATATATTAGTTAAAAATCGCATCCAAAAAGAGAATCATGATTGGTTGAGTCAAGGTGTCCCCAAAGGAAATTTTAGGTGTGGACATTGTCCATTTTGCAGATACCACCTTACAGGATGTCATTTGCAAATAGGTTCAGTATCCCATAGAATTTCAGATTTCATTTCATGCAAAACAGATCATGTAGTGTATGTGTTGTTTTGCCCCTGTAGATGTTTCTACATTGGCAAGACAATCCGTCCTTTATATGTCAGATTCAGAGAGCACTTTAAGTCAATTTCGTCAGGTAAAGGAGTCCCCGTCTTATAAATCATATCAGGGAATGTCACGAAGGTGATCCACGAGTTTTATCGTTTGCTGGGCTAGAAAAAGTTGTCCAACCCCCACAAGGGGGAGATTAAGGATGGTGTCACATTGGCATTTTTTAGCGCAGCACATCGTGCTCATCCGATCGCATGCGCCATGCGCCCCTATCTTTAACATGGGGAGCATGGTTTAGCGTTAGCATGCGATCATCAGCTTTTTCGTGCACTTATTTCGACGTGAGCGACTTGGCACACACAACGCAACATGTTGCATTTTTGGGTCAGTCCAAAGTCGTTAAAAAGGCGCATGCGCTCGCATCACGCACGGAATGCGCCAAAACAACACATTACAGTCTATGTGATTGCTGACGTGCGTTGGGACAGGCGCACGTCAGCATTCTACTACGCATGCGTTGTCCTAGATAAACATGTCTAGACACTAGTGTTGAGCGATACGATAATGCAAATATCGGCTATCGGCCGATATTAGCTCTATCGGCCTTTTGATAATTCGTTTCGATATTTTCGTCTTATCGAATACCGGAATCGGATTTGTCACTGTCACTGTGAGTGTCCGTCGGTCGGGTCTGTCAGGAGTCAGTGGCACTTACCTGGCAGAAGATCTCCGGCGGTCACGTCCTGGACTGCTTGATGGCCGCCATTATCTTCTCCCTGGCGGTCACATGCAGTTTTTCGCGATAACTGCAGTGACTGCAGGGTAATCCCGGCTGTAAAGCAGTCAGTCCGATGACGTCACCGCCGGGGAAGCAGGTAATCAGCTGTGCTGCGCCGGGATGACAGGCTCTGCCTGTCATTCTGATGTAGCAGAGCTGGATCGTCGTGGGACACTCGTTACTATGGACTGCGTCGGTCAGGTGGTATACTTTTTTTTTTTTTTTTTTTCATTTTTTTACAGGAGATCGACGGTGTCGCAGGATGAGACTGTAATAAAAGTAATGAAAACTGTGTTTTTTTTTTTTTATGAAATTAAAAAACTTTTTTAGGAACATTCACCCGTCCGGGTACATAAACAATTTAACTATTTACATACAGGGACCCTGTCCGGGTTATTTAGACTTCTTTGGCTGGCCTCTTCCAGGTACCACCTGGTACTCTTCTTGAGATTGCCAAACATCCGAGGCACCAAGGACCACCAGGACCTGATGACGTCGTGTGGCCTGTACAGTGATGTCGTGACCCGCTATCTGGGTCTGTGTGGCCACCTCTTTCATCTCCCTCCGGGTCTGGAACCCTATGTCCCGGACTGTACGAACCCCAGGGTGCCTAACAGGCGCCGGGTACGGGCCAGCTATCGTTACCATGTCCATAGCTGGGGCTGCTGAGGAGACCACTGAGGGAGGCTGGGGAGATTTACGGCGTGGGGTGGGCACTTTTGCAGAGGCCTGGATGTGGGAGGCTGAAGGCTCCGAGGGTCTCACAGGTTCCTGACACACTGGGGAGTAGGGGTCGCACCTGGTAACATTTAGGGCGTACCACCCATTGTAACCCCAGTGTCGGGTGTAAGTCACCAAGTCTCCTGGCAACAGGTCCCTCCCCGGGTGTCCTTCTGGGAGGTGAGCCTCCACGTCCCGCCGGGTCACAAAGACTTCTAAATAAAGTCCAGGCTCCTGGATGAAGCCCCAACCACCTTTCAGTTTAAAGCTCCGTACTGCACCCTTACGCCGCGGCTCACTCAGGGTTCCTTTATCCTTTCTCATTCTGTCCTTATCTGCCCGGTCCTTCTCCACCTGACGTTGGCGAAGTTTTTGGGATTCTCGCTGCTCCCTTTGTCGCTCTGCTTCCCACTCCCAACGTCTCCACTCTTCCTCCTGATGCCGGTTGAAATTCTCCTCCACCAGCTGCTCCATGTCTCCACCACTCCACTGCAGCTTACAGTGTCCGGTTTGCGGCAGCTCTCCTGTCGCCCCCCAGTCCTGGCGGCGCTCCCCTGCGGAGGAAGCAGACGGCTCTAAATCAGATGACAGTCGGGGCTCCGGTACAGGCAGGTAGACCTCTGGTGCCTGCGCGGCCTCCTCCATGAGGACGGGTGTCGCTTCTTCTGTCTCAGCAACGGGGGCAGACAGCGGGATCTGGGTGCTGCTGACGGTGCT
Source organism: Oophaga sylvatica (assembly GCA_033576555.1). Lineage (NCBI taxonomy): Eukaryota > Metazoa > Chordata > Amphibia > Anura > Dendrobatidae > Oophaga > Oophaga sylvatica. Next base: position 3,603 of record JARQOD010000251.1, read on the forward strand.
GCGGTTTTTGCAGGAACGGGTGCCTCCACTGCGACAACGTCAACCGGATCACATTGCACGGACTCCTCTACTAGAACGGGTGCCTCACCTTCCGGTACAGACACTTCAGGTAAGAGGGATTGGCGCCGCTCCAAGTTTATTTTTAGGGCCCGCCAGCTCGCTTCCATCCTGGCGACCTCCTCCCGGTGCCGGGCCAGGTCTCTCAGGGTATCCTCCGCTTCTTGCAGCGTAGGAGGGTTTCCAGGCCGGGTGCCCAACGGTGGTTCCGTGGCGATCGGGTCGCTTCCGTGGGGGGAGAGCTCGGACTGCTCCATCCCTTCCCACTTCTGCTCGTCGTGTCCATTAGCCATCTCTGCCAAGTCACATGTGTCATTAGCATCTGGAGAGGGCCCCTCTTTTGTAGGGAGGCGGGACCTTCGTGTTAGTTTCCGCACACTGAGGAGGATGAGGAGGCGGAACTCCAGAGCTGTGGGGCACGATCTTACATTGCAGTACCATTTACAGTGGGCGGCCATCGTTTTCACGCCACTGAGTGACACCCACGAAGAGCACGCCCTTCTTCTTTACCAGTGCCTCATCGTGACGCAGATATGGCGGAAAAATGGCAAATACATTCTCTGATGATTTTAGCAATTCTCAAGCACAAAACCAGTGCAATTCAGGCAACAGGACTCGCTTATAACGAGCTACAGAATCCTGTTCGTGACGCCCAAATTGAGTCGCACAGAGCCAGAGGTTTTCGGGGTACTCGGCACCGAGCCCGTCGACTTCTATGGGGTATGTCACGTCTTTACCCGGCAATTGAATTAGAGTCGATTTTACTATGTAGAAGTGTATAAACTATAAATATATGTATATATATATATATATATATATGTCACAATGACATGTATATATATATATAGTATTCTATGTGTGTATATTTTGTGTTTACAATGAAAGAAAGGGTTTTTTTGTTGCGATATTTTGTTCCCATAAACTTACATGGGACTTACGGTATCGAAATCGGATATCGACGATATTTAGTGCTATCGGCGATACAATTTCGATACGATATTTTTAGATATCGAGCACTATCGCTCAACACTACTAGACACTGGTTTAAACCACCCACTAAACAAAGAAACATTGTATGGGGGTAGTGTATATAAAAGAAGGTGTTGACACTTCTGTCCACTACTCTACAGCCATCCAGCCAGAGAGACAGCAGCTCCAGACACAGACACAGCAGCTACTGCATTGCACAGGAAAGAAAACTTGGATAATGTGAGTATAAAATCTAATGTCTTTCTTTCCTTTTTTCTCAATTTATTAGGTACTAATGTCTCTTTTTTTATTGCAGCATGTCTTCAGGAGATGAGTATATTCCGCCCCTGGTGAACTGGCCCAAGCAGAGGGTGAAGTGAGTACCTTCCTTCCATACTGATTGGTAAGTATTTGCTGTTGCATGGACACATGTGGCAAATTTTTTTTTTTCTTTTTCAGTCCACATCGTCCACGGCAGCGGAGGAAGAGCAGGATCAACCAGTCCGAGTGCAGGCGGGGAGGCGACCTGTAAATATAGACTGACAGATTGTACTCTTTTTTTGCCCCTGACTTTTTTATTTCCTGTTTTTCCTATTCAATCTTGCTTCTATTCTCAATCTTTCTTCTATTCTGTCTTGTTTTCTATCTTTTTAATTTCCAAATCTTTCCAAGATTAATGTTTTGCTTTCTTTTCTAGGCTTCACAGTGGGATGAGGAACTTGCCCTGGACAATGACACCCTGATAGGGTTGGTCCAGGAGCGAGTCCCGTTGTGGGACAGCCGTGATCCAATGCACTGTGACAACGGCTCTGGAATGAGGTGGCCGCAGCGCTGATGGATGGCTGGGACAACGCCTCTCCCCGGGTCCGCAATGAATTTCGTAAGTATTTCAATGGTGTGTGATGCTGCAGTGACCTTGGCCGGGATCACACAACTGTGTTTGATGCTAGTAACTCCTATGAGTTTCTAGCATCACACACAGTTGTGTGATCCCGGCCTACAGTACATTGTCTAAATTTTATTTTTGATTTTCCACAGTGAACAAGGTCAGAACCCGTTGGCGCTCGATGAAGGACCGCTTCAACAGGGACCTGAGGCAGGAGAACCGGGTTGCCAGTGGGGCTGCGGCAAAGACCACAAGAAAGTACCGTTACCATAGTGCTTTGGCTTTCTTAAGACCGGTCCTTGCCACCAGAGCGTAAGTATTTTGTTGTTGTATTGCATTGTGTTTACTCTGTGTTTTTCTATTCCACAGGAGTTGGCACTTTATTGTAAATGCATGATCCTTTCTATTAAACAGGAATTGGCACTTTTTATTGTAAATGCATGATGTTAATTTTTTCTGTTTTGTTTTTTTTCACAGCACCTGGAGCAGCACCCTGCAACCTGGTCTTGGAGCGGTCCTTCAGAGAGCTCCTCGGACCCGTCCCAGCCATCCACCAGCCAAGAAGCACCTTGTGGGTCGGCATCACAGCCAGCTGGAGAACAGGAAGCTGGTCAATCAAGTGTTCCCCTGTCACAGGTCTCTCCCACTAGTTTTGTGGGCACTTCCCACCCGCGGCAGAAGGCCTCTGACAGGAATCTCATGCCCGAGTTCATTCACTTGAGCACGGTTTTCCAAAATGGCCTCAAGGCGATGGGCGACAGAGTGGATAGCGGTTTTGCACTAATGGAACAACGCTTCCAGTCTGTCGAGGGTCGCCTTGGCCATCTTGAAGCCGACCTCAACAGACCAGCGCAACATTTTTTTCAACAAATTGAACGGGGCATGGCGGAACACCTTAGTCCTGATCTCCAGCTGACTGTGATGCATGCCTGCAACAATGCTTACACGCAGGCTACGCAGAAGAGTCGGTACGTGCAGCAGCAGCCAGTGGTGCCTTTCCCATCTGTGCCACCACTGACTCGCTTCACCTCACTACCGACTTCTGCTGCATACCACCGCACGGCCACCAGCATTCCAAGCCATGCTGGACCACACTACACCACACAAAGTCACAGGGCAGCTGGACACTCCCTTGCCACCACCATGCCAAGCGCTGCTCCCGTTTGGACTTCCTCCACCCCTGCTTGGACCTCCACCCCTGCTTGGACCGCAACCACCTCCAGGGACGCCACCACCACCGAGCAGCAGCTGGGGAACCCTCATTCGCTATTCAGGGCCACGGACCCTGGCAGGAGGTCCACCAGCCCACGGAAGTCCCCAGCACACGGTGGTCCACAAGCACTAGGAGCTTCACAAGCACCAGGAGGTCCCCAAGCCACAGGAGGTCCCCAAGCACCAGGTCCCCAAGCCAAAGGAGCTTCACAAGCACCAGAAGGTCCCCAAGCCACAGGAGGTCCCCAAGCCAAAGGAGCTCCACAAGCACCAGGAGGTCCTCAAGCCACATGAGGTCCCCAAGCACCAGGTCCCCAAGCCAAAGGAGCTCCACAAGCACCAGGAGGTACTCAAGCACCAGGTCCCCAAGCCAAAGGAGCTCCAAAAAAAGTAAAAAGATTGGACGAAGAGTCCACAAAAAATTAAAGACTTTTGTCCTCCCTCCCCCTCACCTCCCACTGTGTCTGACCTGCTGCCTTCCCCCACCACTTTCATCGCCCCTTCCCCTCGAACCCCTTTGTCACCCACCCAAAGTCAATCCTCATCCCTCCACACCCCCAAGTTACCCCCATCTTTCCCCAAACGTCGGCCCCATTAATTTTTTTTTGTCATTGAGTCTTGTCAAATAAATGTACCTTTTTTTTCCCCAACTGTTTGGTTTAATTGTGTCTTTTGCCGCCTACACACACAACGCAGTACACACACTGCACAGTACACTTTGAGATTTTGCCACCACAGAGCTCCAGTACCGACACATGCTTCTTGTGTCAGTCCTGGAGCTATGTGTTGTCAAAAACACAAATATATGACTTGTATTTTCACAATCCAGTCTATTTAGTATACAAATATTAGTTAACTGAATAGAGGATTTGGTGAGTGCAAGGCATATCTATTCTCACCTTGCCAGGTATCATAAAGAGTGAATTGAGGATGGTGTGTTTTGCCCATCAACTTTTCACTCTTTGTGACACAAGGCCAAAGGATTGTAGATATACCTTGTAATTAACCACATCCTCAATTCAGTGTGTGGTGCATAAACTCAAGAGATGATGCAGGCCTGGTATCATAACTATTTATCACACCTGGCCAGGTGACTATACCTATGAATTGTCATCTGCTGCGTCGCTTCAGTCTGCATTATCTATTGCATGCAGACTGTAGAGATGCTGGTGGTTAACTCATATGTGTATTCACCTGCCCAGGTGTTTTTTGGCATCCTCACTTCAGCATGACACCAGGCCAGGGGATTGTAGAAGTTGTATATACTTTATCATCTCTCCAGTGTGCGTGCATACTGAAGCCACAGTGGAGATACTACAAAGAATATCTATACTGTTATGGTCAGGTGTCATAAAGAGTGAAGGATGCTATTGCATCCCAAAATCACTATTTGTAACATCAGGCCAGGTGTAAAATATTTGTTGTAAAGCGCTGCGGAATATGATGGCGCTATATAAATAAAATTTTTATTATTATTATTGTTGTACCTCCACCGTCGCTGCAGTATCTCCACCGTCACTGCAATCTGTTTGAACACAGACTGGAGCGATGATGAAGGTCATACAACTTTTCTCTGTAGACTCACCTGGTAGGAGTCCTATAAAAGTCAGGATGCACAAAATACAGCATCCTGACTTCAGTGGGACACCTGGGCAGGTGATTATTGTATTTGAGTGTGTAAAAACAGAGTGCACTCGGTACAGGTATCAAAACAGGTTTTATATTAACATAACATTTTTATTAACACAAGAAAACAATTTTATGACACCATTTGATCTTGCCAATCCACACGTCCTACATCAGAGATAAAGTAGGCCGCAAATTGGTCCCTCATTTGGCCAACTTCAACTGATGACCTGAGAGGCTGCTAAGTGAATTCAGGCAATGGGTTGACAGGTGGTTCATCTAGTTCAAAGGTAGTGTGCTCTTTAGCCATCACAAAATTGTGAAGAACCACACAGGCTTTCATCACCTCATGCACAGTTTCAAGTTTCAGATTAATGGCTGTGCCTAAGAATGCGCCATCTGGACACAAGAATCCCAAAGGCACACTCTACAGTTCTTCTGGTCCTGGTCAGTCTGTAATTAAAGATTTTTTTTGTGTGGTCCATGTCCCGGCTAGAGTAGGGTTTTAGCAGGTTTGTACACATTTGAAAGGCCTCATCACTAGAGATGAGCGACTTTGCCTTTTTTTAGGGTCGAGTCGGGTTTCATGAAACCCGACTTTCTCAAAAGTCGGGTCAAACGAAATCGGCTGACTATCGAGAAAAGTCGGGGGGCCGACTGAAACACGAAACCCAATGCAAGTCAATGGGGAAGCAAAGTCGACATGGAGTGAAGGACAGTAAACACACCTACAGTGCCCATTTCAATGCCAACAACATAAATTCTTATTACTTAAGCTTGGCAACCTTAATTAACTTTATAATAATAGTTACGCATTGAAAACTGGGGGATATTTGGCTAAACTTGTGGGGGGGTAGGGATGGCTCCCGGTTTTCATGTGCCCCAGGCCAAAGAGTGTCAGTGGGCCCCTTTAACACATACCACAATTGATGATGCTCCGATGCGACACAGAAATATAGGTATAGTACAGTGAAAAATACTTCACTTCTTACATGACATGACTGATATCTATGTTAAAATCTACTATAGCTCAAAAACCGGACACTATTTTCCTGCATACAGCATTATGGCCACCACATAGTGCGAAATACAGAATAATGAGCCCCACATATTGCTCCATATATAATTGGTCCATATTATGTTCCAAAAAGTATAGGACGGTCTCTATAGAGTAGAATGAGCCCCACATATTGCTCCATACAGTATAATGAGTCGCATATAAAGTTCCATACAGTATATGATGGGCCCCATATAATGCTCCATACAGAGTAGGCCCCATATGTGCCCCATATGATGCTCCATACCCTATATGATGGCCCATAAATAATGAACCCCATATGATTCTCCAGTATGACGGGCCCCATGGATGATGCTCCAGTGTCTTATGGGCCAAAATCATGCTCCATATATAATGGGCCCCATTATTAATGATCCAGTGTATAATGGGCCCTGTAAATGCTGCTCCTGTGTTTTATGTCCCCCATTTACAATGCTCCAGTATATGATGGGCCCCATGGATGCTGCTCCAGTGTCTGATCTGTCCCATTTAGAATGCTCCTGCATTATTTGGGCCCCATGGATGATGCTCCAGTGTCTTATGGGCCAAAATCATGCTCCATATATAATGGGCCCCATTATTAATGATCCAGTGTATAATGCTCACCATATATTCCTCCAAACATTACAAAAAATGAAATACCTCTCCTCGCTGTGCACTGCTCTACTCTGGACTCCTCAGCGTCACCATCTTACAGCTCTCTGCACTTGGACTGTTTAGGCAGAGGCGTACAGATGTGACGTCATCGCACTCTCTAACCTGAATGTCACTGTCAGGAAACGCAGAAGACGTCACAGTGGTGGAGCATGGAGAGGTAAGTATTGCAAGTGCTGTGGTCCTGAGCAAGCAGGGGGGGCCGACTCATGGGTGAAGGCATTGGCACAGGGCCCCTCATAGTACGCCGGTGTGTCTGACGGCGAGTGGGCCCTCCCACCGTCAGAGACACATTTTTGTACTATGAGGGGCCCTGTGCCATTGCCATCGCCCACGAGTCGGCCCCCCCACCTGCTCAGGGAACCGGCACTTGCCCGTGTGCTCAAAGTGCTGACGCCGGCCCTGGAGGGGGGATTTGTAGGTTTTGTAGTCTGTCCACGCTTGCAAGTGCATGTTCATTAAATGTCTAAGCATGCAACTGGTATTCAAATTTCTGAGATTTTTCCCTCGGCTAAAGGTCCTTCCGCACTGCTTACAGATAACCTTTGCCTCATCAATAGGATTTAGGTAAAAAAAGTGCCACACTGGACTGTTCCTACTATGGTCTAAATTTCCAGGGCTTGCACGCTGTGCTATTTTGACCGTCTGGCCAAGCTGTACTGCAACTCTTTTTTTTAACACCTTTTTGGACTGCTACGTGTCTGCCAGATAACCGCTGCTGCGATGTAGATGTCTGCTGCGGATCCTTCTCCTCTTCTGAGCTATTGCCAGCGGCACCCTCCTCCCCAATGGATGCCAATCCGGGTCAACAACTGGGTCATCCATCACCTGCTCTTCAATTTCATCTGGGGCACCTGAGTTTCATCAGGGTCACATTCTGGCTCAGTAGACTGCAAGGGAAATGTAGTGCTCTGGGTGAATGTACCAGCAGAATCATCTAGCAGTGGCTGTGCATCAGTTCACTCCATCTCTGATTCATGTTGGACTGGTGAATTCAGGATTTGACTTGATAATCCAGGTATGTTATGTGAAAATAGCTCCATGGAGTAATCTGAAGTGTGGGCTGCCGCATCCTTCTCTTTTGGTGGGGGTGAAGCACTCAAGGAAAGTTGTTGTTCCTGACCAGGAGCCAGCACTGACGACTCAGTCCTTGCATTTTTTGAAACTTCAGAAGAGGAGGCGATAGAGATGGAGGCTGTTTCGGCAATGTAAGCCAAAATCTGGTCCTGATGCTCCGGCTTTACAAACAGTTTACCTACTCCCAGTAAAGGGAGCCTTCCAGGCCTTCTTGAGCCAAAAGACTCTTTCTGATAGCACACTAGCAGCAGGTCAAGCGAGCTCCTGTATAGTGAAAATATTCTAAATCTCCATATATATTTCAGGAGGCAGACACTGATGCTCTCAGGCTCAGTATGGATTACACAATAATATAAAAAGCTGAGAAAGGGTACTGTTTCACCAGATACAAGGTATATATAGTATAGTGAAAATATTCTAAATCTCTGTATATATTTCAGGAGGCAGACACTGACGCTCTCAGGCTCAGTCTGGATTACACAAGAATATAAGAAGAAGAAAAAGTGGTACTGTATCAGCAGATACCAGGTATATATAGTATGGTCAAAATATTCTAAATCTCAGTATATATTTCAGGAGGCAGCCACTGACGCTCTCAGGCTCAGTATGTATTACACCATAATATAAAAAGCTGAAAAATGGTACTGTGTAAGGTTCTGTGTATCTGTTTCTGAAACTCAGTTTGTTCGTCGGCCATTTTGCTTTCTGTTTTGCTGCAGCTATCTTGCCCTCAGTCAAAATGGAGTTTTCCAGCTTGCATGTTCCCGCCCTGATTCTCTCCGTTTGCTTCTTAAACAGCCACAGCTGAGCAATCAGTGCTTCAGAACCTAGCCTGCAGTGAACCTGTGTTCTGACTCCTGAAGCCTTGGACCTTGTACTCCAGCCATTCCTACTGAGGAACTCTGAAGCACTTGTGGACTCTGAACTCTGCTCTTGAGAGCCTCACGTTTGCATGGACTTGCGGTAACAGAGAAGAAGATCTGAATCTGTTGTGGAGAGTTATTGCTGAGCTTAGATTACTCTGGCCTGCTGTGTCTCCTGCTTCTGTGTTTGCAACCTGTGTGTTTATTTTTGCCAATTTGTATGAAGCAATACAAGACTTTCTTTATCAACCTGTGTCTCAAGTATTTTCATCGCACCCAAGCACAAGACGCTATATGAACTGTACCACATACATTACAAGATTCTGAAGCCAAACGTTAGTGTCTGCTGGGTCTGGAAAGGCTTGTCTGCTGTACTGTGGATATCGGATGTCCGGTTGTACTTTCTGTGATGACAGTGGTTGTGACTTCTCACAACCATTCCAGGTGAGCAATTCCCTTAAGTTTTTTTTTCTGCAGTGTTATCACAGGTAAACACTATTGTTTTTTTTTTTTTCTCTTCTCTTTTTGTCTGCTGAAACTCTGGATATCAGATGTCTGGTTGAAAGCTTTCTGTGATGATAGTGGTTGTGACTTCTCACAACCATTCCAGGTGAGCAGTTCCCTTAAAGTTTTTTCTTTCTTCAGTGTTGCCACAGGTGAACACTATTGTTTTTTTTTTTTTTTCTCCTCTTCTTCCAGTATCCTGTCTTAAAAGATCTGGAAAATGGAGGCCCGCATAAAGGAACTTTGCGGAGTGACTGATAATATCCTTGCAGATTTGCAGAATATAAAGACCCGTTTTACAAATCTTCAGGACCTAAATAATCACAATTTGCAAGTGGTTGGACAGACTACCCAGGATTTGCGAGCCAGGATTGAGGTTCTGGAGGGGCGAGTCCAGGCTCCTGCCGTGGCCCCGAGTTCTGGGATTCCCAAGTTGCCCCCTTTTCGTTTTGGTGGTGAACGTGAAAAATTCAGGGGATTTGTTAATCAATGCAATCTTTTTTTTTCTGCACATGCTTCACAATTTCCTACTGAACGATCTAAGGTGCTTACTATAATTATGTTGCTTACCAACAAGGCTTTGATGTGGGCAAACCCTCTGATTGAGACTGAGGATGATTGTTTGAATCACCTTGATGATTTTATTTCAGCCATGGGGCTGGTGTTTGATGACCCCAATCGAGGTGCAACAGCTGAAGCAGCCATGTTAGCTTTGCGCCAAGGTAAGCACTCGGTAGCTGAATATGCCTTGGATTTCAGGAGATGGGCCCTTGATACCACGTGGGACAATTCCGCCAAAAAATCTATTTTTCGAAAGGGGTTATCCCCACTGATTAAGGATGAACTTGCTCGTGCCGACCCTCCCACTGCGTTAGGTGACTTTATTAACTACTGCATCCGTATTGATACTCGTTTAACTGAACGCAGGCAAGAGAGATGGTTCGAAAGCAATCGTACTAACCTTTTCCTACCTTCCTCTCCAGCTAAGGAACCTTTGAATAGGATTACACGGGAACCTGAACCTGAACCCATGCAGGTAGACTCTTTACTACGACGGGTTAGTGATGCACGCAAGGAACATCGTTTTAAGGAGAATCTATGTTTTTATTGTGGTAAGTCAGGGCACTTTATTATTAACTGCCCCAGCCGTTCTCGCAAGACTACTGCAGCACTCATTCATTGTGAGTGTTGCGAGAGGGGATCTGTCAGGTCCAAGCCTCAGGCTCCAGAGAGATCTGCAGCAACAGATCTTGATTTCTCGGACTTAAACTCCGTTACCTCTGAGGACGTTGACTGTGTAAATGCTGCCATCTTTCAAGTTTCCTCAGCGGTGTCCCAGCTGAGTTGTAAAAAAAAACAATTCTCACTGTTTTCTTTCCATCAAACTCTGGGTTGACTCAGCCTGGGTGTCTAGCTCTGCTATGATCGACTCAGGTGCAAGTGGAAATTTTATGGATGTCTCCTTTGCTCTGAAACAGGGAATACGTTCAGTGAAGAAGGCTACTCCAGTACAGATGGAAACTGTGGATGGCTCCCTGCTGACCTCTGGACCAGTGGATCAGGAAACAGAGCCTTTAAAGGTTCTTATGGGTAAAGATCATCAAGAGAAACTGTCCTTTATGCTTATCTCTTCTCCTCACTTTCCCATTATTCTAGGGCTACCATGGCTGCAGGCTCAGAATCCTACCATTAACTGGGAGACCAAGGAATTACACTTTCCAGAGAAACAGATGAGTCCAAAAATTTCAGCTTGCTCTGTTCCTAAAGGAACCATGTCAGTCCCTGAACTACCAGCTGTATACCAGGACTATGTGGATTTATGTGACAAGAAGAACGCTGACCAGCTTCCTCCTCACCGTCCATATGATTGTCCAATTGAATTATTGCCTGGAGCAGAGATACCTTTTGGTAAGATCTACCCCCTGGCGGGGCCCGAGCTGAAGGCTTTAAAAGAGTACATAGACGAAAATCTAGCCAAGGGCTTCATACGCCCCTCTTCATCTCCTGCAGGGGCACCCATATTCTTTGTAAAGAAGAAAGATGGATCTCTGAGACCATGCGTAGACTATAGGGAACTCAATAAGGTTACTATTAGAAACCGTTATCCATTGCCTTTAATCCCTGAGTTATTGGAGAGAGTGCGACATGCCAAAATTTTTTCTAAACTAGATCTTCGTGGGGCCTATAACTTAGTCCGTATTAGACCTGGGGATGAATGGAAGACTGCATTCAGGTCACGCTATGGACACTTTGAATATCTAGTTATGCCTTTTGGTCTGAGTACCGCCCCAGCCACTTTCCAACACTTGGTGAATGACATCTTCAGGGATCTCCTGGATACATTCGTGGTAATTTATTTGGATGATATTTTAATTTTTTCTAACTCCACAGAGGAACATCATGGACATGTGAGAATGGTCTTGGAACGTCTAAGACAAAATCATCTTTACATCAAGCTTGAAAAGTGTGAATTCCATAAGACCGAAATTCAATTTCTGGGGTATGTACTGTCTACACAAGGAATTAGTATGGATGGAAGTAAAACCCAAGCCATCAATGATTGGCCAAGTCCTAGAAATGTGAAGGAGGTACAGCGCTTCATCGGGTTTGCAAACTTCTATAGACGTTTCATTAGAAATTTCTCTGAGGTAGTGTCACCTATCACCCAACTTACCCGGAAAGAGTCTAAGTTCTCCTGGACTCCCCAAGCCCAGGAAGCATTTTCCCGTCTAAAAGATAAATTTACCACTGCACCTATCCTAGTACATCCCAACCCAGAGCTTGCCTTCATAATAGAGGTGGATGCTTCAGACTGTGCCGTGGGAGCTATACTCTCTCAGAGAACAGGTGAGAAGAATGTCTTGCATCCCTGTGCCTTCTTTTCCCAGCAGTTGTCTTCGGCTGAGAAGAACTACGATGTGGGCAATAGAGAGTTGTTGGCCATTATTGCCGCCTTCAAAGAATGGAGACACCTTCTTCAAGGAGCTGCACAGCAAATAGTCGTTCTGACAGACCATCGTAATCTTGAGTTTATCAGGTTGGCTAAGTGCCTGACTCCTCGCCAGGCTCGCTGGAATCTTTTCTTAAACCAATTTAATTTTATTATTTCTTATAGACCAGGATCGCGCAATGGAAAGGCTGATGTACTCTCTAGGATTTACTCAGCAGAGACACGTCCAATTACTCCTCCTAAGACTATTCTTCCTGACTCTAGATTCCTAGGAGTGATTCATCATCAAGACCTAATTAAAGACATCAAGGAAGCATACCATGCGGATTCTTTTTTGGCTCAACCCCCAAGGGACGTAAGTCTTGTCTTTAAGAATGGTGTGTGGATTCTGGGACAACGTCTGTATATACCTGAAACAGTCAGATTGAGAGTATTGCAACTCATTCACGATTCCAAAATAGCCGGCATAGAGGAATTCTAAAGACACAGGAATTTCTTTCTCGTTTCTTTTGGTGGCCCACTTGTAGGAAGGATGTTTTGGACTATGTCACTTCGTGTGAGGTTTGTGCAAGATGCAAAACACCTCGCTCTTCACCAACTGGTCTGTTACAGCCTCTTCCCACCCCGTCCCGCCCGTGGGGATCCATTTCTATGGACTTCATTGTGGAATTACCAACCTCTCAAGGGAAGAACACTATTCTAGTGGTGGTTGACCGTCTAACAAAGGCAGCTCATTTTATCCCTTGTGTCGGCTTACCCACTGCAAAACAGACATCAGATTTGATGATTAAAGATGTGTTTCGCTTACATGGAGTACCGGATGAGGTTATTTCGGATCGAGGGGTGCAATTCACTTCTAGATTTTGGCAAAATTTCTGTGCAGCATTGGACATTAAAGTAAACCTTTCTTCTGCTTTTCATCCCCAGACTAATGGACAAACCGAACGAACCAATCAAACCCTGGAGCAGTATCTCCGCTGCTTTATCTGCCACCTACAGGATGATTGGGTGGATCTACTTCCATTGGCTGAGTTCTCTTACAACAACTCTCAGAGTGCCTCCACTAAACAGTCTCCTTTTTACTCTAATCTAGGTTATCATCCTAACATTCTACCACGATTTCCCATAGAGACGCCTTTGCCAGCAGTGGCTGAAAGAGTCACGAATTTACAGAAGAATATGGATCTTCTAAAGGAGAATCTGGAATCGGCTCAGGAAAGGTACAAGAAGGCAGCAGATAAATTTCGTAAACCTGCACCAGCTTTTAAGGTAGGAGACCTGGTCTGGCTGTCAACCAGAAATCTTAAGTTAAGGATTCCATCGTCTAAGTTGGGACATAAGTACATTGGACCCTATAAAATCAGTAAAATTATAAGTGCCGTTGCTTGTCGTCTTCAACTGCCCAGAACTATGAGAATCCACCCTGTCTTTCATGTATCCCTACTAAAGGCTGCGACACCCAATACGTTTCCTGGACGTTCTTCTCCTTGCCCTGACCCAGTGCTAGTCGATGGTCAGGAGGAATTTGTGGTGGAAAGGATTTTAGATTCCAGGTTGTATAGAAATCAGTTACAATATCTGATTAAATGGCAGGGCTACCCAGTGGAGGACAACTCATGGGAGCCAGTCAATAACGTTAATGCTCCTCGCTTGCTCCGTCAGTTTCATCAGAGGTACCCACACAAGCCTGGTCTGAGGTCATCCGGAGGTTGTCCCTAAGGGGGGAGTAATGTAAGGTTCTGTGTATCTGTTTCTGAAACTCAGTTTGTTCGTCGGCCATTTTGCTTTCTGTTTTGCTGCAGCTATCTTGCCCTCAGTCAAAATGGAGTTTTCCAGCTTGCATGTTCCCGCCCTGATTCTCTCCGTTTGCTTCTTAAACAGCCACAGCTGAGCAATCAGTGCTTCAGAACCTAGCCTGCAGTGAACCTGTGTTCTGACTCCTGAAGCCTTGGACCTTGTACTCCAGCCATTCCTACTGAGGAACTCTGAAGCACTTGTGGACTCTGAACTCTGCTCTTGAGAGCCTCACGTTTGCATGGACTTGCGGTAACAGAGAAGAAGATCTGAATCTGTTGTGGAGAGTTATTGCTGAGCTTAGATTACTCTGGCCTGCTGTGTCTCCTGCTTCTGTGTTTGCAACCTGTGTGTTTATTTTTGCCAATTTGTATGAAGCAATACAAGACTTTCTTTATCAACCTGTGTCTCAAGTATTTTCATCGCACCCAAGCACAAGACGCTATATGAACTGTACCACATACATTACATACTGTTTCACCAGATACAAGGTATATATAGTATAGTGAAAATATTATAAATCTCCGTATATAGTTCAGGAGGCAGAGTCTGACGTTCACAGGCTCAGTCTGGATTACACAAGAATATAATAAGAAGAAAAAGGGGTACTGTATCACCAGATACCAGGTAGATATAGTATAGTGAAAATATTCTAAATTTCCGTATATATTTCAGGAGGCAGACTCTGACGCTCACAGGCTTAGTCTGGATTACACCATAATACAATAAGAAGAAAAAGGGGTACTGTATCAGCAGATACCAGGTATATATAGTATGAAAATATTATTAATTTCCATATATATTTCAGGGCGCAGACACTCCTATTTCAGGAGTCAGACAGTGACGCTCAAAGGCTCAGTAAGGATTACACAAGAATATAAAAAGATCCTCAAGAAATAATCACACATGTGGGCCAATGTTACAGGTGTCAATGATGCACTTAGAGTGTTGGGGGGAGGATGACTTTCTTACAAAAAGGGTACTGTATCCCAAGCGTAAAGCTGTATACAGTCTAGGGGTAATTGTAAATCTCCGTATTTATTTCCTGAGTAACAGACAGACGCTCTTAGGCTCAGTATTGATCACACCAGAATATAAAAAGCAGAAAAAGGGTAATGTATTAGAAGCGTACAGCTGTATACAGGGTTTGGGAAATTGTAAATCTCTGTATATTTTGCCAGAGTCACACACTGGCTCTCACAGGTTCAGTATTGATCACACCAGAATATAAAAAGTAGAAAAAGGGTAATGTATTTGAAGCGTACAGCTGTATACAGGGTTGTGGAAATTGTAAATCTCTGTATATTTTGCCAGAGTAAGAAACTGGCTCTCACAGGCTCAGTATTGATCACAGCAGAATATAAAAAGTATAGTAAGGGTAATGTATTAGAAGCGTACAGCTGTATACATGGTTGGGGAAAATGAAAATCTCCGTATATTTTGCCAGAGTCACACACTGGCTCTCACAGGCTCAGTATTGATCACAACATAATATAAAAAGTAGAAAAAGGGTAATGTATTAGAAGCATACAGCTGTATACAGGGTTGGGGAAATTGTAAATCTCCGTATATGTTGCCAGAGTCAGACACTGGCTCTCACAGGCTCAGTATTGATCACACCATAATATAAAAAGTAGAAAAAGGGTAATGTATGAGAAGGGTACAGCTGTATACAGGGTTGGGGAAATTGTAAATCTCCGTATATTTTGCCAGAGTAAGACACTGGCTCACACAGGCTCAGTATTGATCACAGCAGAATATAAAAAGTAGAAAAAGGGTAATGTTTTAGAAGCATACAGCTGTATACAGGGTTGGGGAAATTGTAAATCTCCGTATATTTTGCCAGAGTAAGACACTGGCTCACACAGGCTCAGTATTGATCACAGCAGAATATAAAAAGTAGAAAAAGGGTAATGTTTTAGAAGCATACAGCTGTATACAGGGTTGGGGAAAATGTAAATCTATGTATATTTTGCCAGAGTCACACACTGGCTCTCACAGGCTCAGTATGGATCACACCAGAACATAAAAAGTTGAGGGGTGTAGGAGGGGGGGGGGGTTAGCCCAGATCGGAAGGTGGCAAAAATGGCATATGTTGAGGTGTATATGGATGTAAAGCAGCTGCAAATGGAGGAAAATTGAGAAGTCTGAGGAAGAGGACAAAGCGAGCCATCTTGCTGGCAACCTATGTGTCATCAGGGGAAGGTGGGACAAAATCATTTGAAACCCAGGCATGGTTCATTTTAATGAAGGTAAGATCATCAACATTTTGCATCGACAGATGGGTCCTTCTTTCAGTCAGGATTGATCCAGCAGCACTGAAGACTCTTTCTGATAGCACACTACCATCAGGGCAAGCGAGCTTCTGTAAGGCATATTGTGCCAATTCAGGCCAGGTGTCCAGTTTACAGGCCCAGTAGTCAAAGGGGAATGACCGTTGAGGGAGAAAATTGATAGGGGAGGAGAAGTAATTTTTTACCATAGTTGACAACTGCTGTCTCCTGTCTGTTGCTATAGATTCATGATTACCAGGCGTGTGAGCTGTCCTTGAGAAATCAGTCCACAACATGGTCATGAAACCCCTGTCTCCAACGCCACTTCGGCTGTGTGCATCACGAACACCTCTTCCATTTGGCCCAGTACGTTTTGTGGTAGAACCTACACCGCTGCTATTTGCTGGGAATGCCTCAAACAAACGGTTTACCAGAGTTGCTTGTTTGTTGGCCAATATTAGCTCTACGTTCTATTGTGGCATGATGTTCTGTAATTTGCCTTTATAGCTTGGATCGAGGATGCTGGCAAACCAGTAGTCACCATCCTTCATCAATTTGGCAATGCGGGGATCCCTTTTTAGGATCCGCAAGGCATAATCACACATGTGGGCCAATGTTCCAGGTGTCAGTAATGCACTGCCAGTGGTGGGTGGAGGAGCACTTTCTGCCAAATCCACATCCCTCCAGTCACGTGCAAATCCTGGACCTGAACTTGGCAAGCCAACATTTTCTCTTGCCCCCTGAGAAGCATCCTCCTCCTCAAAATATTCATCCCCCCTCCTCCTCCTCTTCTTCCTCCACCTCGTCCAGGACAGTTCCCTGAGCAGACAATGGATGACTGTCATCAAGGCTTCCCTCTTCCTCCTCTTCCTCCTCCGCTGCAGACGCCTGATCCTTAATGTGCGTCAAAGTTTGCATGAGCAGATGCATAAGTGGGATACTCATGCTCATGATGGCGTCGTCTGCGCTTACCAGCCGTGTGCATTCCTCAAAACATTGAAGGACTTTACAGAGGTCTTTCAGCTTTGACCACTGCACACCTGACTACTCAATGTCTGCCCTCAAACTGCATGCCCGTGTATCCTCCCATAAATGCATTACAGCCTGCCTCTGTTCGCACAGCCTCTCAACCATGTGCATGGTGGAGTTCCACCTTGTTGCAACGTCTATGATTAGGCGGTGCTTGGGAAGGTGAAGCGATCGCTGCAGCCTCTGCATACGACTGGAGTCTACGGGCGAGCGACGGATGTGCGAGCACAGTCTTCGCACTTTATGGAACAGGGCTGTTAACTCCGGATAATTATTTAAGAAGCACTGCACCACCAGGTTCAATGTGTGAGCCAGGCAAGGTATGTGTCTGAGTTTTGCCAGGGCTATGGCCGCCACAAAATTATGGCCGTTATCACTGACTACCTTGCCTGGCTCAAGATGTATACTGCCCAGCCATGACTCAGTTTCTCGCTGCAAGTAGTCGGCCAGTACCTCCGCGGTGTGTCTGTTGTCGCCCAAAGACATCATTTTTAAAACAGCCTGCTGACGCTTACCACTAGCTTTTTGATACTGGGAAACCTAGTGTGCAACTCTGGCAGTTGCGGATGGAGTTGATTGTTTGAGTGCCTTGACAATGTGGTCTTTCACATGCAGGTGGAGGGAAGGGATGGCTTTTCTAGAAAAGAAGTGCAGACTGGGTAAGTCATAGCGTGGGAGAGCGTAGGCCATGAACTCTCGGAACGCTGTGCTTTCAACCAAACGGAAGGGCATCATCTCTAATGAGATCAGTTTGGCAATGTAGGCATTCAACCCACAGTGTACGTGGATGAGAGGATGAGTACTTTCTTGTCCTACTCAGAGTGTCTGGTAGGGTGAGCTGGACTTGAGAGCTGCATATGGGGGAATTATCGGTGGACATGACGGACTGAGAGAGGGTTGGTGATGGTGATGGTGGTGGTGAGGGCCTAGATGCAGTCTTTCCTTGCAAAAACATTGTGATTCCCTGACTGCTTTGGCCTTGCTATGACACCTCAACATTTCTTGCTGGTGGTGTGAAGCGATGGAGCGTTGCTGGCTAACTTCAGTCATGTGCTACCTGAGGTTTTGCAGTCCGTCCACGCTTGCAAGTGCATATTCAGTAAATGTCTAAGCATGCAACTGGTATTCAAATTTCTGAGATTTTTCCCTTGGCTAAAGGTCCCTCTGCACTTCTTACAGATAACCTTTGCCTCATCAATAGGATTTTGGTCAAAAAAGTGCCACACTGGACTGTTCCTACTATGGTATAAATTTTCAGGGCTTGCACGCTATGCTAATTGGACCATCTGGCCAAGCTGTTCTGCAACTCTTTTTGTTTTTTAACACCTTTTTGGACTGCTATGCGCCTGCCAGATATCCCCAGCTGCGATGTCGATACCTGCTGCGAATCCTCCTCCTCTTCTGAGCTATTGCCAGCAGCATCCTCTTCCCCACTGGATGCCAATCCGGGTCAACAACTGGGTCATCCATCACCTTCTCTTCAATTTCATCTGCACCTTCCTCTGTGTCACCGTGCAAGGTGGTATAGGATGCGAGAAGGGGCACCTGAGTTTCATCAGGGTCACATTCTGGCTCAGTACACTGCGAGGGCAATGTAGAGCTCTGGTTGAATGTACCAGCACAATCATCTAGCAGTAGCTGTGCATCAGTGCACTCCATGTCAGATTCATCTTGGACTGGGGAATTCAGGATTTGACTTGATAACCAAGGCATGGTATGTGAAAAGAGCTCCATGGAGTAATCTGAAGCATAGCCTACCGCATCCTTCACTCTTGATGGGGGTGAAGGACACAAGGAAAGGGGTTGTTCCTGACCAGAAGCCTGCACTGACGACTTAGTGCTTGGAGCTTTTGATACTTTAGAAGAGGAGGAGATAGAGCTGGAGGCTGTTTCGGCAATGTAAGCCAAAACCTGTTCCTGATGCTCCTGCTTTAAAAGCGGTAATCCCAGAAAAGGGAGCCTTCCAGGCCTTCTGGAGCCAGACGATGACGCAGACTCAACACCTTCTGCCTTAGGTGCTATTGTGCTTTTGGCACTACTAGCAGATGTACCTCCACCACCACCATCTTTACAAGGTGGCCCCCACGACCACGTCCGCGGCCTCTTCCACCATACTTCCTCATGTTTGTGGAAATGTACCCAAAATACGAGCAGATATATGGTACTGTATCAGAAAAGTACAGCTGTATACGGTGAAGGTTAAAAATTTTAATCTCCGTATATATTTGCGGAGTAACAGACACAGACTCTCACAGGCTCAGTATGAATTACACCAGAATATAAAAACCAAAAAAGTGTCCTGTATCAGAAGCATACAGCCGCACACAGTGCTAGGTAATTTTAAATCTCTGTATATATTTGAGGAGTAACACACACGGTCACAGCCTCAGTATGGATAACACCAGAATATGAAAAGCAGAAAAAGTGTACTGTATCAGTAGCGTACAGCTGTATACAGTGTTGGGGTAATTTTAAATCTCCGTATATATTTCAGGAGTAACACACACGGTCATAGGCTCAGTAGGGATAACACCAGAATATGAAAAGGAGAAAAAGTGCACTGTATCAGTAGCGTACAGCTGTATACAGTGTTGGGGTAATTTTAAATCTCCGTATATATTGGAGGAGTAACACACACGGTCACAGCCTCAGTAGGGATAACACCAGAATATGAAAAGGAGAAAAATTGTACTGTATCAGTAGCGTACAGCTGTATACAGTGTTGGGGTAATTTTAAATCTCCGTATATATTTCAGGAGTAACACACACGGTCACAGGCTCAGTAGGGATAACACCAGAATATGAAAAGGAGAAAAAGTGTACTGTATCAGTAGCGTACAGCTGTATACAGTATTGGGGTAATTTTAAATATCTGTATATATTTCAGGAGTAACACACACGGTCACAGGCTCATTAGGGATTGTTAGGGTTCGAGTTCCCGCTGCTGCACAAGGGGAGTCTCAAACCAGTTCCGCTGCGGTCCCCATCCATCTCCGTCCGCAGTTGGACCTGCTCAGCAGAGACATCGGTCCCAGCTTCTTGCCCATTCCAATACTGTGCAGAGACTTGCTGCTGCCCCTCCTGGATCTTCTATTATAGCCAATGCTGGAGCAGACGTCTTTGGGACGAAGTCCTGCGTTTCCCCTTCTGAGCATGCCCAGGGTAAGATCTCTCATTGGAGATCAGGGGTCACATGTTCAGGTACTGCAGCAGCTCCTATTGGTCCGCCAGGAAGGTCCTGAAACTACATGTGTTTTGGAACAGTTTCACATTGGTCCTTTTTCTGGCAGGTCCTGTAGCTGTTACTATAAAAGTGTGGCATGGCTGGGCCGCCACACGCTAGTATCAATTGCATTATGTGCTTTGCACCAGTGTGATCATGTACGCATGTGGTTAGGGCTCGGCTGAAATAAGCCCCTAGAATACCGGCTCCCCCGGTGAGGATATTTGGGTGCATGTGGTTAGGGCTTGGCTGAAATAAGCCCCTAGAATACCGGCTTCTCCGGTGAGGAGATTGCTTGATTGCGTTGCTGTCTGCATGATCACGGACTGCTATCCGCACAGCAGTTATCTGTGTTCCCTGTGAGTCTAACAGGACACAGTCTTTTTCTCAGCGGCTCTGTGACGTAACAGGGTTCGCTTTATAACGCTGGTTCAGCGCCCTAGCGTTTTACTTTGCGGCTCACTGAAGCTAAGTGAGTTTGCACTTATCGCCATATAGCGCTGTGGCATTCCCGTTTAGCGCTCTGGGGATTAACAGAGTTCGCACTAACTGCCACAGCACGCTACGGCGTTTATTTTAGCGACTCTGCAGGATAACAGAGTTCGCTACTTTCGCCATCTTACTAGCAGCAGGCTTCGCCTGCATGGTGGACCCGGGCTGTGAACGCACCTCTCTACTATATCTATTAGGTGCGTTCCGCAGACCCTAACATAATACTAGCGCCAGGGTCTGGCTAGTAAAATGGCGGACGACCAGCGTCTACAGCAGTACATCCAGCAGCTGGAGGGTAGGTTGGCGGTCCTTGAGCGCACAACCTCAGCTGTGGATGTTACCGCAGACGCTGTTCAAGCTGCTAGCGTAGCTGCAGCCAGTTTGTCCACCGCTACCTCTGCTCCGACATTATCCCACCTCCCACTTCCAGACAAGTTTACGGGTGACAGTAAACATTGTCGGGGATTCGTGAGTCAGTGCTCTATACAGCTTGAGCTTCTGGCAACACGTTTCCCCACGGAACGGGCACAAGTGGCTTTTATTGTGTCTCTTCTGTCGGGCAGAGTATTGGAGTGGGCAACGCCGCTGTGGGAGCGCGACGATCGTGTGGTGCGGAGTGCTCCTCAGTTTTTGGAAGCTCTGAAAAAGGTCTTTTTAGGACCTCAGGTCACGCACGATACGTCACTCCAACTGTTGGCAATGTCACAGGGCTTGTCCATGGTCAGCCAGTTCTCAGTCCAATTTCGGTCTTTGGCCTCTGAATTAGAGTAGCCAGATAAAGTTCTTATTCCAGTGTTCTGGAGAGGAGTGGTAGACCATGTAAAAGACACTTTGGCTACCAGGGTGATTCCTGCCACACTGGAGAAACTCATTTCTATATCTACCCGCATCGACCTCCGTTTTCACGAGCGGAGGTTAGAGTGGACCCAGTGTAGGCAGAGGTTTCGGCTGGCACCCACCTTTGCCAAACCTCTTGAATTTCCCATTCGGGCGTCCGACTCCCCAGAGACCGTGGAGACTACTCGAGTGGGATCTTAGGCTGTGGTTCCATGGTCCGGAACCACAGCGCATTTGACGGAGCGGAAATTCCGCTCCGTCCTAAGCCTCGCCCCCTTTTTGACGCGCGCTCTTTCCGGAACACATCCGGAAAGAACGCAGGGCTGCATAGCCCTGTGTTATTTCCGTTGCGGCGACGCAGCGTCGCCGCAACGGGCTAGGACATGCTGCGGTCTGAAAAGACGCGCCGCATGTCCAGAAACGCAGGTCTTCCACCTGCGTATTTTTACGCATAGTGGAGACGGAATTTCTTGAAATCCCCTCCACTATGCTGTAACATCTGGACGCTGCGTGTTTGACGCTGCGCCAACGCACAGCGTCAAACACGCAGCTAATTCGGAATGTTTCCTGACCGTGGAAACATACCCTAAATCTCGGACCACTCGAGTATCCGTGGTCTGTAGAGTGTGTCAGCAGCCAGGACATTATGCCAACCGATGTCCCCAGCGAATGAGTAAACGGTCATGTTCCTAGACCATGGGTGCAGGGTCATTAGACGCTAGGGATTTTGCTCCGAAAGTGCTCCTTAAAGGGTTAATCTCCCTAGGTTCATCCACTCTTCCCGCCAAGCTTTGTGTGGACTTTGGGGCAGAGGGGAATTTTATGTCCTCCTCCTTTGCCTCTCGCCATTCCATACCGCTGGTGACGCTCGCCGAGCCAATATCGGTGAGAGTATTGAATGGAGCAATCCTGCCCTCACAAATCACCCACTAGACTGTCTCTCTACCTCTGGCTATGTCCCCTTCTCATCAGGAGAATATATCCCTTTTGTTCTTCCTGAGGGAATAGATGAGGTTTTGTTGGGATTACCCTGGCTTCGCCACCACTCTCCCCATATTGAGTGGTCCTCTGGGAGAATACTAGGTTGAGGTGATCATTGCAGAGACAGATGTCTCAGAGAGGACGTTCAGGTTTCCACCACGGAGATATTCATAGACCTTGCTTCTCTCCCGAAGGTTTATCGGTCATACGCGGACGTATTCTTCAAAAAGGCAGCGGAGACTCTTCCACCTCATCGCCCTTATGACTGTCCTATAGACCTCTTGCCTGGAACGGAGCCCCCTCGGGGAAGAGTGCATCCTCTCTCTCTTCCCGAGACGGAGGCCATGTCACAATTAGTGTTGAGCGATATTGCTCGATATCTAAAAATATCGTATGGAAATTGTATCGCCGATAGCACTAAATATCGTCGATATCCGATTTCGATACCGGAAGTCCCATGTAAGTCTATGGGAACAAAATATCGCAACTAAAAAAACCTTTATTTCCTTGTAAACACTAAATATACACACATAGAATACATATATATATATACATGTCATTATGACATATATATATATACATATATGTATAGTTTATACACTTCTACATAGTAAAATATCCTCTGATTCAATTGCCGGGTAAAGCCGGCTTCTGTGAAAAGACAGAAGCACCCGACCTGAAATGACACTTGGTGTACATAGGGTTAACCATGTCTTTTCATGTCGTTTGCAATCTGATTTGCACAAACAATTACATCAGTGTATGTGTGCAAAATTTCACATCTGTAGGGGTTAATTAAAGGTGTAAATTCGTTGTAAAAAAAACGGACTTTTTTGCTACGAATTTACACCTTTAATTAACCCCTACAGGTGTGAAATTTTGCACACTTACACTCATGTAATTGTTTGTGCAAATCAGATTGCAAACGACATGAAAAGACATGGTTAACTCTATGTAAACCAAGTGTCATTTCATGTCGGGTTCTGCATTTTCACAAAAGCCGGCAATTGAATTAGCGGCTATTATACTATGTAGAAGTGTATGAACTATAAATATAAATATATATATATATATGTGTCACAAATTTAATGACATGTATATATATATATGAGGTGTAAAATTGCTGAAAAAAAATGCGTGGGCTCCCGCCCTATTTTCGCAACCAGACAGACAAAGCCAGTGAGTGGGGGCAGATAATAAATAGCCCAGAGAGGGACCATTATTTTTGGCCCCCCCGGCTACTAACATCTGCCCCCAGACACCCCAGAAAGGGCAAATCTCTAATTAGATTTGCCCTTTCTGGCACTTTGCCCGTCTATTCCCATTGCCCTGTAGCGGTGGCGAATGGGTTAATAAGGGGTTAAAATGACCTTGCAATTGAAAGGTCAATTTAAGCCAGGTTAATAATTGAGAGCTGTCAATTAGACAACTATCAATTATTAATCCCATTGTATGAAAGAAAAATAAAACACACACACTTTAATAAAAAAGAAGTTTAATGAAATAATCACACAGTTTTTGACCATATTTTATTTTCCTGCTAAAACCATTTCCTGTAATAAAAATAAAATAATAAAGCAAAATTATTCTTACCAATCCGATGTACAGTCAGGTCCCACGGTGTAATCCTTCAGAAAGGGTTAATGTTTACTGCAGGGACCGCAGCTAATGCTGCAGCCTCACAGTAAACCCCCAAATGAATGAGTTCCTCTCCTGGCTGACAGGAGAGGAAGTGGAAGCTTAATTGATTGCTTTCCACTTTCACTTCAGGTCAGCCAGGGACACAATCAGTGACGTCAGAGGGAACTGGTTAACAAAAATAGGGGATCCCCTCGAAAAAAATTGGCGTGGGGTCCCCCCTATTTTTGTTAACCAGCCAGATGAAGCAGACCGCTGAGGCCTGGATTTTCAGGCTGTTAAGGAGCCAAGATCCATGGACCTTGCCAGCCTGATAATACCAGGCCACAGCAGTCTGCATATCTTGGCTGATTAACAAAAATAGGGGATCCCCTCGAAAAAAAATTGGCGTGGGGTCCCCCCTATTTTTGTTAACCAGCCAGATGAAGCAGACCGCTGAGGCCTGGTTTTTCAGGCTGGTAAGGATCCAATATCCATGGACCTTGCAAGCCTGATAATACCAGGCCACAGCAGTCTGCTTAGCTTGGCTGGTTAACAAAAATAGGGGATCCCCTCGAAAAAAAAACGGCGTAGGGGTCCCCCTATTTTTGTTAACCAGCCAAGTAAAATGCAGACTGCTGCGGCCTGGTATTAAAAGACTGTCAAGGCCCATGGATTTTGGCCCTCAACAGCCTGATAATACCAGGCTACAGCAGCCCCACATTTGGCGCATCAAAAGATGTGCCAATTGTGGCACTTTACCCGGCTCTTCCCACTTGCCCTGTAGCGGTGGCAAGCGGGGTAATAAGGGGTTAATGTCACCGTTGATTGCACGGTGACAATAAGCCCGGTTAATAATGGAGAGGCGTCAATAAGACACCGATCCATTATTAATCCCAAAGTTTTTAAATGTTTAAAAAAAAGACACAGCAAGAAAAAAGTATTTTAATGAAATAAAAGAGACAACACAGTTTTCACTTATTTTATTACTCTCTCATTCCTGCGACGCCATCGATCTCCTGTAAAAAAGAAAAAAAACAAACCAACAGTATACCACCTGTCCGACGCAGTCCATAGTAACGACAGTCCCACGACGATCCAGCTCTGCTACATCGCAATGACAGGCAGAGCCTGTCATCGCGACGCAGCACAGCTGATTACCTGCTTTCCCGGCGGTGACGTCATCGGACTGACTGCTTTACGGCCGGGATTACCCAGCAGTCACTGCAGTTATCGCGAGAAACTGCATGTGACCGCCGGGGAGAAGAGGATGGCGGCCATTAAAGCAGTCCAGCCCGTGACCGCCGGAGATCTTCTGCCAGGTAAGTGCCGCTGACTCCTGACAGACCCGACCGACGGACACTGACAGTGACAGACCCGACCGACGGACACTTACAGTGACAGTGACAAATCCGATTCCGGTATTCGATAAGACGAAAATATCGAAATGAATTATCGAAAGGCCGATAGAGCTAATATCGGCCGATAGCCGATATTTGCATTATCGTATCGCTCAACACTAGTCACAATACATCCAGGAAAATCTGGCAAGAGGGTTTATTAGGAAGTCAGTGTCACCAGCAGGGGCAGGATTTTTCTTCGTGCAGAAGAAGAATGGAGAATTACGACCGTGTATAGACTATAGGGGTCTTAACGCCATTACCGTTAAGAACAAATATCCTTTGCTCCTAATATCTGAGCTCTTTGATAGGCTCCAGGGAGCAAGGGTATTTACTAAGCTGGATCTTTGTGGTGCCTATAACCTGATCCGCATTTGTGAGGGGGACGAATGGAAGACGGCGTTCAATACCAGAGATGGACATTACGAATATCTGTACTATGTAGAAGTGTATGAACTATAAATATATGTATATATATATATGTCACAATGACATGTGTGTATATATATATGTATTCTATGTGTATATATCTATTCATTCTTTCGTGATTTAAAAACTGTATTTTGGATCCATTATATGTCGATTTTGCAAGCCGACGAGAAAATCTCGCCGTACGGATGCCATACGGATGACACACGGATATTTTGATGCGAGGAAATCGCATCCTCGCATCGCATTGGATGACGTACGGATCACTGTTCATGGGACTTTTCTGCGTATTATGGCCGTATAATACGGTCCGATTTTTTATACGATGTGTGTGACTCCGGCCTAATACTGTAGTGCAAGCAATAATCTGATGGTTCATTCCAGAGTGGACGACAAAAAAAAATCTGAAAAATGTGTTTAAAAATAAATAAAAGTTTGAATCACCTTTCTTTTCTACCATTAAAAAAATACACGTGTTAATTTCACATCTGTAAAAGTCCGATCAATCAAATTATAAAATTGAGTAATCTGATCTGTAAATGCCATATAACAAATACATATCAAAATGCCAGAACCTTGATTTTTTGGCTGCTACTACATAAAAATGCAATAAGCAATCAAAACAAAATGGTATTAATAAGAAAGTCAGCTCAGGGCACACACAACTCTAAGGGTGAGTTTCCACGGTCAGGAAACGCTGCGTGTTTGGCGCTGTGCGCTGGCGCAGCGCCAAACACGCAGCGTCCAGATGTTACAGCATAGTGGAGGGGATTTCAAGAAATCCCGTCTCCACTATGCGTAACAATACGCAGGTGGCAAACCTGCGTAAACGGACATGCGGCGCGTCTTTTTAGACCGCAGCATGTCCTCGCGTATTGCGGCGACGGTGCGTCGCCGCAACATAATTAACACAGGGCTATGTAGCCCTGCGTTCTTTCCGGAGGTGTTCCGGAGGTGTTCTGAACACCTCCGGAAAGATCGCGCGTCAGAAAGGGGGCGGGGCTTAGACGGAGCGGAATTTCCGCTCCGTCAAAAGCGCTATGGTTCCGGACCGTGGAACCATAGCCTAAGCCCGCACACAGCTCTTTGTCTTGGAAAATGTAGACAATAATGCCACAGCTTCCTATACACAGTATGATGCCCTCACACAGGGCCGCCATCAGGGCATTACAGCCATTACTAGTGTATGGGGCCCGCCCGGGCCCGGTGACTTAGGGGGGCCCGCCCGCGCCGCCCCCCCCCAGCACGCATTGCTGGCAGCCAGGCGAAGCGCACGCAGGCTCGCAGCACTTCGCTGCTAAATATTCCCCACCACACTCTCTCCACTCACTGTCTGTCCCTCCCCCTCCCCACACAAAATCAGAAACGCCCCTGGGCTGGGCCTGGCTGGCTGGCTGCTGGGCAGGCACTGTAGCTTGAAGCATGGCCTGCCCAGGTGCATCAGCCAGCCGGACGTGACGTCACACTCTGCTCTGCTCCACTTCCTCATTCCGGAGCAGAGCGAGCAGCGTGCGTGCCAGGTGGCTAGGAGCGGCGGACCGGGACCGTCGGGACGTGCAGGCGACGGCGAGCAGCAGCCGGGTGAGTAGTTTGTCCCGGGGGGGCCCGGCCAGCAGCACAGCCGCAGGGCCCGGCCACCAGCGGGCAGCAGGGCCCGGCCACCAGCAGGCAGCAGGGCCCAGCCACCAGCAGGGCCCGGCCACCATCAGGCAGCACTGCAGGGCCCGGCCCCAGCCACCAGCACAGCCGCAGGGCCCGGCCCCGGCAACCAGCACAACCGCAGGGCCCCGGTCACCAGCACAGCCGCAGGGCCCCGGCCACCAGCACGGCCGCAGCAGGGCCCCGGCCACCAGCACACGGCCGCAGCAGGGCCCCGGCCACCAGCACACGGCCGCAGCAGGGCCCCGGCCACCAGCACACGGCCGCAGCAGGGCCCCGGCCACCAGCACACGGCCGCAGCAGGGCCCGGCCACCAGCACACGGCCGCAGCAGGGCCCCGGCCACCAGCACACGGCCGCAGCAGGGCCCCGGCCACCAGCACACGGCCGCAGCAGGGCCCCGGCCAACAGCACACGGCCGCAAGCAGCAGGGCCCCGGCCACCAGCACACGGCCGCAGCAGGGCCCCGGCCACCAGCACACGGGCCGCAGCAGGGGCCCCGGCCACCAGCACACGGCCGCAGCAGGGCCCCGGCCACCAGCACACGGCCGCAGCAGGGCCCCGGCCACCAGCACACGGCCGCAGCAGGGCCCCGGCCACCCCAGCCCACGGGCCGCCACAGGGGCCCCCGGCCACCAGCACACGGCCGCAGCAGGGCCCCGGCCACCAGCACACGGCCGCAGCAGGGCCCGGCCACAGCACACGGCCGCAGCAGGGCCCGGCCACCAGCAACGCGCAGCAGGGCCCCGGCCACCAGCACACGGCCGCAGCAGGGCCCGGCCACCAGCACACGGCCGCAGCAGGGCCCCGGCCACCAGCACACGGCCGCAGCAGGGCCCCGGCCACACAGCACACGGCCGCAGCAGGGCCCCACGCACACGGCCCAGCAGGCCCGGCCACCAGCAACCGAGCAGGGCCCCGGCCACCAGCACACGGCCGCAGCAGGGCCCCGGCCAACAGCACACGGCCGCAGCAGGGCCCCGGCCACCAGCACACGGCCGCAGCAGGGCCCCGGCCACCAGCACAGCGGCCGCAGCAGGGCCCCGGCCACCAGCACACGGCCGCAGCAGGGCCCCGGCCACCAGCACACGGCCGCAGCAGGGCCCCGGCCACCAGCACACGGCCGCAGCAGGGCCCGGCCACCAGCACACGGCCGCAGCAGGGCCCGGCCACAGCACACTGTGGACAAATTGCACAATAACTTTTGGGGTCCAGTTTCTCCTGTTACACTTGTGAAAATAAAAAATTGGGGTGAAAACATATTTTTTGTGAAAAATTTTTATTTTTACGGCTCTACATTATAAACTTCTGTCAAGCACTTGGGGGTTCAAAGTGCTCACCACACATCTAGATAAGTTCCGTAAGAGGTCTACTTTACCGTAGCATTTAGTGACTGTGGGAACATACCCTAAAGTGTTTTGGAAAGATTACTGCTATAAAAGTGAGTAAAATAAATAAATGGGGTGATCACCCTTTTACTCTTGACTCCTATTTTATTTATTTATTTTTGTTCTTTCACATAATCACTTAGAGTTACATTTTGAGGTATTTATGTTCTATAATTTATAGGTGCTTAATAAATACCAATAAAGAATTTTTTGTAGTGTATATTCAGTGATTATATATGCTGTAATATAAACTTTCCTTTTATTTGTTGGGCAGGCTAAGGCGGCAGCGGTGGGCAGGGTGAGACGACCATTAAATTCTTCTTGACTGGGTGGTGGGCGCGGCGGCAACATCGGCTGTGTGAGTAAATAACAAGTCCATGTATTCGTTTGTCCACTATTTCAGTACGTGATTCTACTTATATATACATTGCTATTGAGGAGTCAAAGGGGGGGAGGGTAAGGAATGATTGTATAATTATTCCTTACCCCTTCCCCTTCGACTACCCAATAGCAATGTATATATAAGCTACTGGATGATCCTGACCTGCTGGAAAACCAAATGCCCAATTATAACATCAGGCTGCAGTGCTCAGGATAATCCAGTAGCTTCTAAGTTTTGTTTGGGGTTTGGAAGGGGGGTGAGGAATTATTGATGGAAGTGAGTATATATGATTGGGAAAAATCTTTATTATTATGGCAGTGTAATTTTTGAAAGGGGGAAACCAGTCTGCGCTCGCACAGCAGTGCCTGGACTGGGCGCCAATCTCCTGACCAGCATCCTCATACATGCTGTGAGGCTGCTGAGTTCAGGTCAGGAGACCCGTGGCCGGTCCATGCAAAGTGGTCCAAGTGCAGACCGATGTTCACCAATGGTTCCTCTAGTCTGCATGTCTGGGGAGCTGCACCTGTATCCGTGAAGCAAAAGCGCTGCCAGCCTGCCGTGGATCCATCAAGGTGCACACATTTTGTTTAGAGCTGGTGTCTCTATGCTTGTTTTTTATTTTTTCCATCACTGGAGTGTTGCTTTAAAAGGACTCTGTCAGCAAAAAATGACTGTTCAAGTTCAGGTGCTTGGTGCTTCACAGTGGACAATCATTGAAATACATCTTCCCACCTGCTTATTTTCCTCTGTCTCCATCCTTCTCTGTTGATATGAAGCCAGAGCTGTCTATTGAAGGAGAGGGGATGGACATGGAGGGAAAACAAGCAGGTGGCAAGGTGGATTTAAAGGATTGGCCTCAATGTGAAACAGAACGTAGGGACTTTTTTGAACAGAACAGTCACTCTATGCTGACAGAGTCCCTTTAAACCTAAGTTCTCTCTCATACCGTCCGACATATCAATTTTCAGCATCACTCTGGTATTTCGGTGCCATCTTGTAAGCGCAGCTTCTGACTGGCAAGAAATCAGAAGCTATGTCTTAAGTAGAGTTGAGCGTATTTCTTTGTGTCCCTGCTTATTTTGCAGGCTGTAGCGCTTACCGATTAAGCTGCAGCAGTAACCCGGATACCTGGAGCGCTCCCGATGATCAGCTGTTTGGCGCCACAGCTGCATGTATCGCGGCTGTGTTACAGTCACAACACATACATGGAGAGCCTGTGTGTTGAGCTCTCCTTCCATGTACTGTGTCACATGCAGCTGCGGTGCTGATCAGCCATCACGCTCCAGGTATCCACGTTCCCGATGTAGCTTATTCGGTAAGTGCTATAGCTTGACGAATAAGTGGGGACCTGAACAAATTTGCTCATCTCTAGTCATTAGCTCTCAATGCAAGTATATGAGAGCTTCAACAATGTTCTCATAGATTAGATCTGGTCATGGTGTTACGGTATTTATCTATGTGGTGTAGTCATGGTGTGATGGTATTTGTCCCTTGTATGTAGTATTTTTCGGCCACTATGTGGTGGGAATATGTGATCTGGTCATGGTATGATGATATCTCTCCCTTTAATATGGTACTATGTAGTGGTAATATATGATCTCTTCATGAATTGGTGGTATGTATTTCTTGTATGTGGTATTTTTTGGTCACTGTGATGGTAATATGTGGTCTGATCATGGTGTGGTGGTATTTGTTCCTTGTATGTCGTATTATTGCTCTTGGTATAGAGAATACTGTGATATGTATGGAGATCACTTGTTACGGGATATCAATAAAGGCAATTCTTTATTTCCAATAAAGATGAATTACTTAAATATGATTTAACCTCTCCCTGTCATATGACTATTAGACAGTATCCCTTGTTCTGCTGTGTATGTGGTGCTTCCCACTTACTTCTGTCCACAGACCTTTGTTGGCTCCATGAATCCCTCTCCTGGAACCAGGGCAGAAATCAATCTAAGGGACTCATCATTTTGACAGGCCAAAAAAATGGTCCGCACAATATTTATTTTTGCCCTGTCAAAATGACTGCACTGCATAGCGGAGTTAAGCAGCAGCACCTCCACTCGTTCTTGTCACCATTGAGTCAAGAAGTGGAGTTTTTCCAAGAAAGGGCGGAGGGATTTTGGGAGGTTCACGTGGTGGAGGAGGAGCTAGGGTGGAGGCGGAGCTGGGGGTGGAGCCTGGGCGGAGTCTCAAGGGGGCCCCATAAATTTTGCCAGTATGGGGCCCCGAAATTCCTAGTGGCAGCCCTGCCCTCACAGCCCCCATAACTGTATATAGGGGCAACTAGAACCCTCCCACACAGTATGATAGAGTTAGTGGCCCAAACAGTTAATAGTGGCCCTCACATTTCCTCCACCAAGTATGACTGTAGCCCCTACAGCACCACCCCATGCAAAATGATGGTCCCTAACACAGTATGAGGTTGTCCCCCTACATACATTCTGAAAATATTCTCCACAACCCCCAACACACTATGATGGATCCCATAGTCCCTTCACTTTATGATGGCTGCACACAACTCCTCACCTTACCACACAAACATCATGAGATCACCACAATTTTTCTTACCATTAATTTGGCTTTGCATCATTTCTCATGAAGCTCCTGAATGGTCAAAACACTTAATGACAACAGTGCTGTATACTTTGAGGGTTGGTATTTTTAAAATGGCATCTAATTTGGG
The DNA here is from genome assembly GCA_033576555.1 of Oophaga sylvatica. Lineage (NCBI taxonomy): Eukaryota > Metazoa > Chordata > Amphibia > Anura > Dendrobatidae > Oophaga > Oophaga sylvatica. Next base: position 35,650 of record JARQOD010000251.1, read on the forward strand.
GTATTTCCAATATATAGGCTCCTCAACGTCACTTCAAAGCTGAATAGGTCCCTAAAAATATGTTTTATACATTGCCCTAAAATAATGAAAAATTGCTGCTAAACTTTTAACCTTTCTACCAAAATGAAAGGACGTTTGAAAAATTATGCTGACATACAGTAGCACAGGGTTCCCCAACTCCAGTCCTCAAGGCCCACCAACAGGTCATGTTTTCAGGATTTCCTTAGTATTGCCCAGGTGATAATTGCATCACCTGTGCAAAACAAAGGAAATCCTGAAAACATGACCTGTTGGTGGGCCTTAAGGACTGGAGTTGGGGAACCCTGCAGTAGCAGACATAAGGTAAATGTTTTAACTTTTTATGTAGTATAACTATACGGTTTACAGGTATAAACATTCAAAGTTTGAATATTGCAAATGTTTATTTATTAAATTTATTACTAAAATAAAGTACATGTCAGGAAAAAATATTCTCAGAATAACTGAGATATGGGACATTCCATCGTTATTAACACATAAAGTAACATGTCAGATTAGAAAAATAGGCCTTGGTCACTAAAGGGTTAAAATGCATTCTTCCAATGTGAGTTTTCTGATGTCTAACAAGCTGACAGATGAAAAAAAATATGCCATGTTCTGAACATGAAAAAGGCTTGATGATCTGTTCCGAACATATTTGGTCATTTCTACTCCCACTGACTCCAATGACATTCGGCTGTGTTCGGCGAATATGGCAAAAACAAGATTCGCTGCCAATCATAGTTGGATCCAATTTTAGAAAAAAAATCGCTCAACTCTTGTTATAATGTATTCTTCCCAATGTGAGTTCTCTGATGTCTAACAAGTTGAAATTTGTAAATATCCCACTGAACTCAATGAATGGCTTTTCCGGTGAATTGGCATCACATTACATAATAGAATGATGATATTCTCGTGCTAACAAGATTGATTTTTGAAAAAATTCCTCATTTGATAATAAATGGCTTCTCTCCTGTGTGAATTCTCTATGTTAACAAGTGAATTTTTGTAAAACATTTCCCACATCTGAACATGAAAATGGCTTCTCTCCTGTGTGAATTCTCTCATGTGTAAAGAGATGATTTATCTGTAAAACATTTCCCACATTCTGAACATGAAAATGGCTTCTCTCCTGTGTGAATTCTCTCATGTTTAACAAGAGATGATTTATCTGTAAAACATTTCCACATTCTGAACAGAAAATGGCTTCTCTCCTGTGTGATCTCTCTGTTACAAATTTGCTGTAAACATTCACATTGACTGAATGCTTCTTCTGTGAATTCTTTAAACAAAGATATTTATCGAAACATTCATTCTGAACATGAAAATGGCTTCTCCTGTGTGAATTCTCTCATGTTACAAGATGATTTTCTGTAAAACATTTTCCACATTCTGAACATGAAAATGGTTCTCTCCTGTGTGATTTCTCATGTTAACAGAGATGATTTTCTTGTAAAACATTTTCCACATTCTGAACATGAAAATGGCTTCTCTCCTGTGTGAATTCTCTCTGTACAAGAATGATTTCTCTGTAAACTTTCCACATTCTGAACATGAAATGCTTCTCTGTGTGATTCTTCATGTCTAACAGATGTTTTGTAAACATTTTCCACATTCTGAACATGAAAATGGCTTCTCTCCTGTGTGAATTCTCCAAAGGGTATACAGAGATGATTTCTCTGTAAAACATTTTCCACATTCTGAACATGAAAATGGCTTCTCTCCTGTGTGAATTCTCATAAGGGTAACAAGATGTTATCTGTAAACTTTTCCACATTCTGAAATGAAATGCTTCTCCTGTGTGAATTCTCATGCAACAAGTTGATTTCTTGTAAAACATTTCCCATTCTGAACATGAATGTTCTCCTGTGTGAATTCTCTCATGTATAACAAGATTTGATTTCTTTGTAAAACATTTTCCACATTCTGAACATGAATATGGCTTCTCTCCTGTGTGAATTCTCTCATGTGCCACAAGATTTGGTTTCTGTGTAAAACATTTTCCACATTCTGAACATGAAAATGGCTTCTCTCCTGTGTGAATTCTTTCATGTGTAACAAGATGAGATTTCTGTGTAAAACATGTCTCATATTCTAAACATGAAAATTGCTTCTTCTTTGTGGGAGCCCTTTTATTTTCCACACTTATTTTGTGACTTTTATTTTGCTTAACAGTCTGTGATGAATTAGGACATTGTCCTTTAAAAGGATCCTTGTCGAGCTCTTCATAGGGGTCTCGTGCAATGCTACAATCATCTGCTTTAAAATGCAAACATGTGAGATGTCTTTCGGAGCTTCTGGTACAGCCATCTGCCAAGAATAAAACTGGTTTGATTTTTGAGGAAAATAACTTTCATACTTATATTTCTCTAAATGTAAAAATATTAAGAAAAATAACATAAAAAAATAGATAGAAATTGCAAAGCTTGTAGCAAAGTTCTATTATTTACTCACTAAAGTGTAATTTGCATAATGTGATGATTCCACAAAGAATCAATTGTTCTAATGTTCATTTCCAATCATTCATCAGTGCTTTCATCAAATAATAAAACATTTGTGATTGATCGCATATTTTATATGAGAATAAAAATGATCATTTTAGACAGCACATCACCCCTTTTGTGTAAATTCAGGATGTTCTGCATTAATAAAAAAGTCATGAGATAAGGAAACAAATCATTATTGCTACATCAAAATTAACAGCCTAACATGCTTTAAATATTGTTTACCTACAGGTTACCAATATATCTGCAGGTAAATAGCGTTTTTCTAGCTGACAGGTTATCTTTAATTAAGGGTTCATTTACACAGGCAGATATTGGCCTGTAACAAACACTGACTCATGATATGGGAACATTTTTTCTCCCCTTTTGTTGAATAATAATTAATAATTGATTTCCATATTGCATCTTTTATTGTGCGCTGTGGAAATTATATCTTTTCTTTAGTGAACACTTCACATCAACCACTGGAACCCCATCTTCCATGTGACAGAGGGCAGGACTTGATGATATTGTGTCACTTGCCCCTAGAGAAATGCTCAGGCATCAGCACTACTAGGTGGTGTCCGCTCACACAATCGATGACCGTTGCATGCAGAACAGAGGAGCCGTATGGTTGGGAATTAGGAAGTCATGGCCATGGAGAAAATATAAAGTTGGATCAGGCCAGGTAATTTCCTGCTTTCTCTTATAATCTACTTCTGGCTGTGACTGTGAGAAAATTGTGTTAAAACAGTTTTTTAAGCTCCAGCTAGTTCAGTCTATTAATAGGTTACTTAGGTTACATATCAATCCTGGAACCAGAGCCATGATGGATATGATATTAAACACTAAACTAGATGCTTTGCCCATAAAGTTTGATATGTATCTTTGATAATCTATCATCCCAGTCTATTCTTAAATCCACGTTATATATACACAATCGGTCTTATTACAGATTAATATATTACATTGTCAGCCATATATAATCTGTATTTTAGCTGAATGGAGGAATCTATGGCCAAAAAAAAATGAGAAAACACATAACAAAACTTCAAGCCTAAAATTGTCAGGTCCGGTGAATGAGGAGAAATTGACTCTTCTCTGCTCTATTTAATGGTGACTCCTCACTTGAGCAGTTACCTGTAGGAACGTCTTCTTTGCACCACTCATCATCTCGCACATCGCGTTTTCCTTTATCCATTATGACTTCAGCTTTGATATTCTTCAGATATTTGCCTGGATGTCAAAGCTGTGAAAATAATAATGTAAAAGTCATAGACAGAAATAAAACTCATGTGGAATGTTCTAGACGGAGGCTTTTACTACAAGGTCATGGGGCACCTGAGCCGCCAAAAGATGCTGACATCTCTGCCTCCTATATCACTGGGGCTGCCCTCAGTCAGTACAGCGGCGTGTAGCGATAGAAGCAGGTGTCACTGTTAGTATACCGCATTATGGCAAAGTCATTTCCTTCATTATTTTATCTTCATATTTCAGATGCACTAGCATTTTTAGTTTTCCATCATTTGAGGAATATTTTGTCTGGAAATGTTGTATTTTTGGAGTGCATGCTATTTTTTGTGAGGTTGGAAGCAATTTGGGAGTTTGTTTTATGGCATTCACTTCAGATATACGGTAAATGTCATGTTAGAAAAGTTGTCCACCCTGTTTTTTAAATATTTACTTGCATCCTGGATGTCAACGCAGTTGAAAGAAATGATGAAGAAGGGAGCGTCAGTCATCATTCTTCCTCTGCGTCTGACAGCTCAGCCAGCAGGAGCAAAAACATATCTATTTCACTCCCACTGTGCTGACCAATGAAGAGCTTCACAGCGCTCGCTGCCGAGATAAGAGCAGTGGGGCAACGCGGAGAGCCAGTATTTTTTTTTTTTAATGTAGGGCCCATTATACTGTATGGAGGACTATGTGGGGCCTTTATAATGTATTGGAGACTATGTGGAGCCATTACACAGTATGGAGGACTATTTTGGTCCCATTCTACTTTATGCAGGACTATGTGTGGCCATTATACTGTATGGAGGACTATGTGGAGTCATCCACTGTATTGAAGACTATTTGATTCCCATTATACTATATGTAGGATTCTGTTGGGCCCTCTATTCTGCATGGAGGAATACGGGGGTTCCATTATACTGCATGGAGGACTATATGGGCCCATTATATTGTGTGGATAGCTTTGTGGGGACCACAGTTGTGGCATCATACTGTGATGAGATCACCATACTTTGCTGATGAGGACAGTAGGGTCATCATACTGTTCTTGTGTAGGGTACTGTAGAAGAATTCACTGTGGGAGTATCATGCTGTGCTTGGGTGGCACTTTTGTTGGCATTATACTTTTATTATGTTTATTACGGTTTTTATTAATTCAAGGTTTTTATCCTTTGTTATTACATATTTAAATTAGGCCATTGAGCCATATGCTTTTTACTACTCTCACATAACATTATTCCAGTATGTCCCATTTGAAATTATGTGTTTATTTTATGATTTAATTAAATAAAATGTATTTTTCCATGGGACAACCCTTTTAAGTTTGTTTCCAGATGAAAAGGTTCATCATCATATTTGATAGGGAAAAACTTCCTCAATTGTAGACATTTGATAAATATTAAGTTTGGCCTGCCACTTTGTCCAAGTTTTTCCAACGTACATCTCCAATTCATGAGTAATCACTCAAAACTGCCATTACTAAGGTTAGTTCAACAGCTGGCACTCTTCCAAAAACCTTGTTACCCCCTCACTTCTACACATAATCAAGCTCAGGACTAGGAATCATTTAAGAACACAAGACAGAATTTATTACATGCATACATATTAGTCCTTAACAACTAGGTCACATTCCGTGTAAAACTGAAAACATTAATATCCCCATAAAAATAAGGATACAAGGAATGTATAAAGAATGTATCAAAAATAAATTTATTTATTTACATACAAATACATATCAATATAATGGATGCTAATTAGTCAAATCATAAAAATGGGCAGAGGCTGACATATAACAGAAAAAAATCTATTAATATAAAGCTCAGCGATTTGTGTATAATTATAAATAACAGCTGGTTAACCTATTACAATAGCTGATAAGCTCAAATAAAATATATAGCAAGCACTAGAATTGTTTTTAGCAGTAGCACTTTATATATAAAGTGTCATTGTGCAACACTGAAATACCAATAGCCAAGCTGGATAAATTCATTCAGCCATAGGTTTAACTCAAACGCTAAAAATCCTAATGTATCACCATAAAGTGCATAAAGTATTAGGTATTAGTATTTGTAGGATGGTACCTTAAGGCGAATATATTTGGAGGAAAGCCACACTTTGTCACCAGGGAGGTAAGGAGTTACGTACAGACGCCTTTTATCAGCGTGTTGTTTCATCCTGTCACGAGCTTTCTCAAGAGTGGTTTGGGTCTCCTGCCATACCCTGGAGAACTCCACGGACAGTGAATCAGCCGCAGGCTCTCCCGAGACAGGAAGAACCAGTAAAGGCACATTGGGATGTTGTCCGAAGACGATGAAGAAGGGGGACTTGGTGGACGATTCACTGGTGTGGTTATTGTAGGCAAATTCCGCCCAAGGGAGTAGACTGACCCAGTCATTCTGATGTGCATTAGAAAAGTGACGGAGATAGGATGTAAGAATTTGATTTGTTCGTTCCACCTGCCCATTGGTTTGGGGCTGATAGGCGGAAGAAAAGTCCAGTGTCACTTTCATGAATCCACAAAGGGCTCTCCAGAACCGGGAGGTGAATTGAACCCCTATGTCTGGTACGATGTGCAGAGGGAAGCCGTGAAGTCTGAAGATGTGCGAGATGAAAATCTTATCCAGTTCGGGAGCAGAAGGTAGACCGGGAGAGAGAAATGAAATGAGCCATCTTCGAGAATCGGTCTACAACCACCCGGATCACAGTACAACCAGAGGAAAGAGGCAAATCGGTAATAAAATCTATGGCTATGTGCTGCCATGGAGCTGAAGGGACTGAAAGCGGAAGCAGAAGGCCGGAGGGTGGTTGCCTGGATACTGTTAAATAGTAATTATTGGTTATGGATTTATTCTACAATCAATTCTGTACTGAGTACATTGACTTTCAGCTAACATTACAGATGCTATTTCTGTATGGTAGAGTGTCATCTCCATATACAGAGGCCACGTGATCTAAGGGACATATATAAGACTACACGAAGGGAGGGGGGCTGGTCTTGCTCTCTTGCTCTCTCTACAGACACTTTACTCTGACTATGATGAATGAACAGCCAGCTGCCATGTAACCACGTGTTGCTTCCCTGAGACGCTCCTGACAGAGACAGAATGTCATTTTTACCATTCAGGACACCAAGGAAAGATGTGTACAAGTTTTGCTATGGACAAATGGACAATCTCTACGTAACTATTTCACTCATTTTATGTTTTCCTGTAATGATGTTTTTTTGGTAAACAGTCCAATAAACCATTACATTTTTTTTTTATAAGAAACGTGACGTTTTCTTTAAAGTATCGCATCTGGTAACAAGCCCTTGAAAAATATACAAAATTAAGCATTTTTAACATTTTGGAGAGCCAGCCAGTCACACTTGATTTTTAGAGTGTGAATTTCTGAAACCTTGCAAGGGGAGGAGGAATAGAAGCAAAATTACGTCAGATGTGCAAGTTGTCAAAGAAATCACACTACGATATTTCAGGATCAGAAAAGAACCTATGAATGAGGACTAAGAGTTGACTACAGGAATCAGACGTGCTGATGTGCTGATGACAAGAGCGTTGTCCAAGAAGGGAACTACAAGCTGAGATATTTCAAGGTAAGAAACATGGATGTTATTACTTCTTTTTCTAAGCAAAGTAGACTGAAATTTATGTCTGTAGATCAGTCTAATTTAGAAGTTTTATGGCTCAGCTTATATGCAGAATGTGAAATGGAAAATCTAAAGCTAGATTCTAAGATGGTGTCCTTTAATAGAGAAAGAGAGAAATTGAATAATATTTTACAGTTAGTTGATGTATTTCACAAGTTTGTATTAGAGAAATCTAAAGATGACTGTGTAGAAATAGTGTCAGATCATACCAGTGATGTTCCCGAGATTGACTGTAAAGAGGAAATTGAACAAGATGTGGGACAAGTGTCTGTAATGGCTACTCAAGGTGACCTTGTCTCTGATGACGTAAAAAAAGATGAAGGAAACATGGGAGGAGACTTGAGAACAGATGTAGGAGGAAACATGGGAGGAGACTTGAGAACTGATGTAGGAGGAAACATGGGAGGAGACTTCAGAACTGATGTAGGAGGAAACATGGGAGGAGACTTGAGAACTGATGCAGATGACATACGAGGGACGGATGTTTAAAGGCCACCAAAAATAGAAGACAATTCAGAGGCCCAACTCCAAATTAAAATTAGGAAAAATTTGTTAAAATTATGCAAAATCATTCCTGCATATGATAACAAAATCCATGTATGCAGAAATTCTGAAATCTTCGAAAGCTTTATTGACAAACTTGATTTAAGTAATGACGAGAAAAATCAACTATTTAAATTGTGGCTTCCTGCAACCTTTTCCAGACGTTTAAAATTAAAGTTGACTTTTGATAATGACTTACATGGAGATCTAGATGATAAAGACAGATTGAAAATTCTGATTTTCTGTGCATTAAATGAAAATTGTCCAGATATTGATATTCTTCAAAAATTAAGGATTGGTCGGAAAGAATGTACTTTTACATTCATGTCCATATTTGAAAGGTTGTACAAAACTCTCATTACCAATGTCAAAACACAATCAATGATAAAGTATTTTGTGGACAAATTTGGATTCCTAAATTCTGTATCTCGTGTTATTGCGTCACAAAAAGATACTTTTTTTGAATGTGTGCAATTCCTTGATTTTGCTAGAAAACATGAGAATCGTGAAAGGAAAATAAATCATACTAATTTTGTAAAAACAGACATAGTAAAATCTTTTCAAAAGCCAGTGTCAAAATCTCCTAAACTGAGTCATCCCTGTAATCAAATCTATGACGTACGAAGAAAATTACATATTTGTTATAAACCCTATAAAAAAATCCAAGAGTCCGCTTTGCAGAAAGAGTTAATAATTCAAAGTTCAGACCTCTCTGTAAAAAGACAAATGGCGGACACTGAAAGACAGGTACAGGTGTCTTCTCAAAATGACTTATCTAAAGGGTATGCCACACTAAACAGCGTCGCTAACGAGATCGCTAAAATACGTCACTATTTAGCGATCTCGTTCGTGACGCTAACGTGTGTGGCATGTAGCAACGACGTGGCCCCTGCTGTGATCTCGCTGATCGTTCACTAGAGTTCTGGACCGTATTTAGATCGTTGGCGTCCCGCTGGTGAGCCTATATCGCTGTCTGGCACCTTTTGTGAGCGATGTGCGCTGTTTTTTACATCGCAATGACCGTTAAAGTCGTTAATGAGATCGCTAACCGCTTTTGAGTCGTTAACGAGATCACTAAGTGTGGCAGCTACTAGAGACATTAAAACGATCACAAAAACGATCTCATTAGCTTGCGTCGTTATTGAGATCGCTAACGAGATCACTAAGTGTGGCAGTACCTTAAGTCTTCAGTTTACAGCTCATTATCGGAGCTGCTCAAACAATCATTAAAAAAAGGAATGATTAAAAGAGCTATTCAGGACATCTTTGACAAAGAAATAAGATTTGGTTTAGGAATTGACTGAAAATGAAAATATAATTGTGTAAAAGTATTATACAATATATTATTCAGTTATTTGTAATTATTTTACAAATATAATTCTGTAGTTCACAGCTTTTGTAGATATATATATATATATATATATTCATACAGTATATATACTATATTTGTATAAGTAGAGATTGTATAACTGTATATCTATATCTATAGTGATATAATTAAAATAAACTACAGAAAATATTTAGAATTACATTAAAGCCAATACATATATATGTATAAGACATTGCAATTGTTTTGTTTTTGTATATGATATTAACATTGTCTCTTATTTATCCTTAGAATTTTCACTTCAAAGTAGGATTTAATCGGGAAAAACTCTCTTACATGAATTTATTCCTTTATTTACACAGGAATTTGTAATAACTGCATGTTTTTATATATTTAACACTTAAAAGGAAATAATATATAACTAACTGAATCTAAACTTAGTTTTTGTGTGTTGCTAACATTTTGAAGTTATTTATTTGCATGGCAATATGTTCTTACTGCATGACAGTCACACACGTGACATTTAAACTGTTCTAATAATAAGGCTACCATATATCCCTATTTCAGTGGTTGTTGTAACTTAAAGCGTTTGTAGCCTCAGTGAGCTCAGCCTTTACAAGTCAAAGAATTTTTTTTTAGGCCTCTTAAGGTACAGGGTTCGGATACAATTGCAAACCCTTGTATGAAGTATATACAGCTCATACCTAATTTTCTTATGAGTCCTTCTATCTATAAAATGGTTCACAAAGTTTGTTATGTGTATTTGGGGAATATTCAAAGAAATATTAAAATATTAAATTTAGTAGTTTACAATGCGCATTGATAATTAGGAGACAATTATTTGGGTTAATATATTATGTATTCCTACCTTTTTGAATGAGGAATCTGTGGTGTGAACTTATATCCGTGTCACAGTCTGAGTGACAGATGACAGATGTGTGTATGAGCAGCTGCTAAGAGTGAATATAAGCTAAGTGTATGTGTGACGTATGAAAGGAGAGGTTTCACAATTCATGGTATGCGAGAAAACAAAAAAACCTTGTTTTTAAGAGAAATAATACAAATCAGTTCAATTATTAGAATATTAAGATACATAATGAATATTATCTACTCAACATATATTCCTTTAGTATTTTTTTTAATTTAATAGTAGATAAGTGGAATCACACATCAAAATGGTTTATCAAGAAAATCTACATTTAGATTATTTTTTTTTTTCCCAAAGGATAATTTTATGATATTCAATGTTATTTTTAATGGGTACATAGATGGTACACATCTTCAGACAAATATATGGCATAAAGCTAAAACAGAAGTTACATAAATAATTTATAAAACAATTATTTTTTTTTCATTTTGGTTTTGATAAATCAATTATTTCACAAAATAATATTTTTTGGTATTAAGGGGAAATGTGTTTTTGATCTTGAATACATCATCACATTTCATCAACACCTCTTCTTCACACATTGTAAAGAATATAAAAAGGTACAATGGTATAACTACTAGAGATAATAACATTAAGTATTATAAAGAGTCATTTCTTTACACTAAGAAGGGGATTACATGCAAAGTTGCATAATATGAAAATTTTGGTAACACAAGGTTATGACAAATATGAAATCATCCAGATAATGGAAATATTAAGGGTATGTGTTACTGAGAACATAACTACTCAGCATTTGTCAAACATATAAAGGCCTTATTTTTATTTTTATTCTTATTTTTGTTTTTATTTTTATTTTTCATTTTTTAATATTTATTCTTCCTTTATCTCTATTTTTGATTCTTAATTTTTATTTTTTATCTCAATCAATCAAGAAACATCAATATTTAATAAAGTAATGTCTAGTACAAGAATATTGCTTCATTAAATATAGTGAAGATATCGGTTCATTAGAAGAAAATGTTCTAATTCTGAGTAAATGCAATAATTCTTTCATTCATTCATTCACTCATATTCACATTTTGGTTCATGGCTATACATTCTTACCTATTATTGGTCTAATAAATATATTCCATTAATAAAGTTTAGTAATAAAGATGGAAACACTTGTTACATGAAAAACACACTGACACCTATGGGTTGAAAAGGTAATTACACCAATGACATAAAAATGTTCTATCTCATGAAGAATATGGTTAATAATGCATTATCATTTATGATTGTTTTATTACACAAACATGAATTCCATATTACTATTCTGATAATAATTCTATGGATATTACTGATTGCTATGGTACGCTGTGATATTATAGGTTAGGAAAATTACCAGATTTGGTATAGAATAGGGAATGAAGACTTCAAGCAAGATATTGGAATTATGTTAATAAAGACTTTTCATATTTCTAAATTCAAGTAAATTTAAAAAGTTGCAAGAAGAAAAAGCCGAAGTTCCAGAAGGTAAAAAGGCTCTATGATGTCTGAGTAATAATAGACTGTGTCAATCACAATTCATTTCATCACTGACAGCCACAACTGCAGTATCCACCACTGACAGCCACGATCGCAGTATCTAAACTGACAGCCACAATGGCAGAGGACGATGATCCTATGATGCTAATATGAACTGTGTTATCACGCTTTTATCATGTTCCAGTGGTTTCCTGTCACCTATGAAGCTTCAATGAAAGCTGGTGAGCAATAAGGTAATTGTCAGGAAACTACAACCCTGATATGAGTCCTGTGCATTAGGACTAAGGACTGGTTATGGTGCTATCTTTAGCAAGGAAGAGTCATTTTAACCCTTGCTTTGCTGACCAAAGACGTCACACCTGTTCCAAGACCAGTGCGGATGGCATGGAGGATTCCAGAAATATCCAAGGCGAGCCAATGTAAGTCCAGGTCTTTAAAGGTGACACTGCTCAGATATTAAAGCTTCATTTCATCAATGGACTTTGTTTTCTTATCAACATTTGAATTTATGGACTTTGACGGACACATGACACACGGTCTCCACAATATCTACATGTTATTTCAAAGGAATTATCGTATAAAGACTGTGTTTTAAAAGAATCAAGAACAAGAAGTCAACATGAAGACCAGATGACATCAGATGATGATGACTGGACCGGAGATGCTTCGATTTAGGTTTAGGAAAGTATAATACACATATTTTATATGAATATTGGTCACGGCTTACCATAACATGAATTCACATCATTATGTTATTGAGTGCATATAACAATAATCTGATATTATTATTATTGAAATTAAATTATTTTGCCAAAGAAGAAGAAAAGAAGAAAGAAAATCTGATTATCCTAAAGATAAACTTCTCTACTTTGAGGGTTCCAATTAATGTCTGTCACCCTCAAAAGGGGGAATTGTTAAATATTAATTATTGGTTATGGATTTATTCTACACTCAATTCTGTACTGAGTACATTGACTTTCAGCTAACATTACAGATGCTATTTCTGTATGGTAGAGTGTCATCTCCATATACAGAGACCACGTGATCTAAGGGACATATATAAGACTACACGAAGGGAGGGGGGCTGGTCTTGCTCTCTTGCTCTCTCTACAGACACTTTACTCTGACTATGATGAATGAACAGCCAGCTGCCATGTAACCACGTGTTGCTTCCCTGAGACGCTCCTGACAGAGACAGAATGTCATTTTTACCATTCAGGACACCAAGGAAAGATGTGTACAAGTTTTGCTATGGACAAATGGACAATCTCTACGTAACTATTTCACTCATTTTATGTTTTCCTGTAATGATGTTTTTTTGGTAAACAGTCCAATAAACCATTACATTTTTTTATAAGAAACGTGACGTTTTCTTTAAAGTATCGCATCTGGTAACAAGTCCTTGAAAAATATACAAAATTAAGCATTTTTAACAGATACCTTGTTCTGGGCGCAGGATGAACAGGAAGCCACAAAGTCTTTGACATCCTGGGAAAGAGACAGCCACCAATAGTAGCGAGAAATCAGGGACAAAGTCTTCTTGATACCAACGTGACCGGCAATCTTGGATGAATGTCCCCAGCTTAACACTCGTTTACGATTGTTCTCAGCCATGAAGGTTCTTCCCGGAGGTAACGTGGTCAACTTGACAGGAGCCACAGAAAATATCTTGGTCGGATCGATGATATTAGAAGGTTCCTCTTCAGTATCAGTCGACTGGAAAGATCTCGATAACGCATCAGCTTTGATGTTTTTATCACCAGGCCGAAAATGGAGTTCAAAGTCGAAGCGGGTAAAGAACAAAGACCACCAGGCTTACTGAGGATTGAGCCTTTGTACAGACTGGATGTACGCCAAGTTCTTATGGTCTGTGAAGATCTTGAATGGATGTATGGCACCCTCCAGTAAGTATCTCCATTCCTCCAAGGCCAACTTAATGGCCAATAGCTCTTTGTCGCTGATGAAATAATTTCACTCAGTCAGGGAGAACACTTTAGAAAAGAAGCCACAGGTAACTAAGCGTCCCGATGAAGACCTCTGCAAAAGGACTGCGCCGGTCCCGGTAGAGGATGCGTCCACCTCGAGAGTGAAAGGTTTACTAACCTAAGGACGATGAAGCGCTGAAGCAGAGGCGAAGGCCTACTTCAAGGATTAGAAGGCGTCCTCTGCCTCAGGAGACCAAGCATTTGGGTTAGGTCCTTTGCGAATAAGAGATGAAATGGGGCGAACCAACGATGAGAAATGGGGAACGAACTGCCGATAGTAGTTCGCAAAACCAAGGAAGCATTGGATAGCTTTCACCCCACGGGGTCGTGGCCAGTCGAGAACGGTGGACACTTTTGCCGGATCCATTCTTAGACCAGAGTCTGAGATAATGTATCCCAAGAATGGCAAGGACATCTGTTCGAAGACACATTTCTCGAGCTTGGCGTAAAGGCAGTTCTCCCTCAAGCACAAGAGGACATTTCTTCTGTGGGTAGACAGATCTGGAGAAAAAACAGGGGTATCGTCCAGATAGACTACTACACAAGAGTACAACATGTCCCTAAAGACATCGTTTATGAACTCCTGGTCACTGGGGCGTTGCAGAGGCCGAAGGGCATGACCAAGTACTCGTAGTGACAGTCCCGGGTGTTAAAGGCAGTCTTCCATTCATCGCCAGAACGTATACGGATCAAGTTGTAGGCCCCACGAAGATCCAGCTCGGTGAAAATTCAAGCTCCTCTAAGCCGGTCAAAGAGCTCCAGGATCAATGGCAGTGGGTACTTGTTCTTGACCTTGATATCGTTCAGCCCTTGATAGTCTATGCAGGGATGGAGGGAGCCGTCCTTTTTAACAAAGAAAGATCCCTGGTGAGGAGGACTTACGGATGAAGCCTCTGGCAAGGTTCTCCTGGATATACTCCGACATGGCTTGGGTTTCGGCAGGAGACAGCGGATATATTCTACCCCTAGGTGGAGTAGAGCCATGGACAAGGTCAATCGGACAGTCGCTTGTTCGGTGATGAGGCAGAGTCTCGGATTTCTTTTTGTCAAAGACATCTGCGAAGGACCAGTAAGCCGACGGCAGACATGTAGGTGCTGAGGACGGAGAGGCTGAATTCATCGGATGGATGGACAGTAGCACATCTTCTGACAGGTCGGTCCCCAATGGATTACATCGCCGGATCGCCAGTCCAAAGTCGGTTCATGAGTCCATAACCAAGGGAGACCAAGAAGAAGCGTGTGAGACATAGCCGACAAGACGTAGAATGAGATCTTCTCTCATTGCAGAGCTCCAATTTGCAGCTCGATTTCTTCGGTGACCTGAATAACGGCCTCCTACAGTAAAAACAGAGTCCTAGTGCAAGCCTTTCCTTGCGATGCCGTTCAGCCATCTTGAAACGGTCCACCTGCATGGGCTCAGATTCGGAGCCCGCAGAAGAAGGCAAGGGACACGAGCGGGGAGGATTGCGAGTGGTCAAGGAGAGACGATGAGACCTTCTGTCTCTGGCTGCCTCACGGCATGCTCTTGGAACCGCAAATCAATGCGTGTCGCAAGAGAGATTAGATCCTCTAAAGAAGTAGGGGTATCCCGACCTGCCAGTTCATCTTTGATGTGACCGGACAGGCGACGCCAAAAGGCCCCTACAAGGGCCTCATTGTTCCAACCAAGCTTGGAGTACAAGGTGCGGAAACGGATAGCATATTGGCCTACCAATAGAGTACCCTGACGGAGGTTAAAAAGGAACTCTGTGGTGGAAGCCAGATGGCCCGGCTCGTCGAACACCTTGCGGAAGGTAACCAAAAAAGTGGAAAGCTGGGAGACGAGTCGATCATCACGCTCCCAGAGGGAATTCACCCATGCCAACGCCTCCCCCTCTAAGTGGGAAACTACAAAGGCTATCTTAGCACGATCGGTGGGGTATTGCTACGGCAAGAGCTCAAAATGTAAACGACAATGGTTCAAAAACCTCTGACACAGATTGGAATCACCACTATATCGGGGTAGGTTGCATAAGCGCGGCAGCGGGTGCAAGACAGAGGCTTGGGTAGAAACGGAGGCAGCGGATTGTAGGGAAAGGAGCGGTTATCTACCGACTCCATATAGTTGAGGATATGGGCCTGGGTGTCGCATTGTTGTGTGAGGCTGGTCAACTGGGAAGCATTCCCAGGGTCAGAGGACTGCAAGACGGACAGCCGGGTATCCATAGATTTTATCAAGGACATAATCTGTATCTGGCTTTCCCGCACAAATAGCAACTCCTTCTGAGTTGTGACCGAGGTACCAGTGGGGTCCATGGCCTGATTATACTGTGACGTCTCTTGGAGTGGACCCTCTGGGTCACGATACCAACCCACCCTGGGCGAGCTGACCTAGTGAGAACCACCCCTATACAGGGAGCGTCAGGGCAGGCCCAAGGGAATAGAGTACCACGACTGCTGGAACCAGGTAGCCGGCTCACAGAAGACAGGAAATTGCAAGGCGTGTTTGCGCAGAGTACAGGACAGTGCAAAGCGAATACACAAGGGTACGCAACAGACAGGAGTGCATATAGCAAGTGCCGAGAGGCACGAAAGAGTACACAACAGGAGACAAGGCAGGAGCTGAGCGTGTGCTAAGGAGCACGGGAGAGCACAGAGCAGAGCGTGTGCTAAGAAGCACGACAGTGCACAGAGCAGAGCATGTGCTAAGAAGCACGGAAAAGGGGACCTGAGTACAGGGAGCGACCGAGCAGAGACCAAGCAGGCCTAGCAGGGAAGCACAACAATAATCAGGCACCTCCCACAGGAAGCCTGATAAAGGGCATGAGCACTAGAACTTTTGGGTCAGGTCCTCCTGGACCATAGAGACGACGTGGCTGCAGTCATAGCAGATAAAAGTGCGCCTGCGTGACAGGCACAGCAATGCAGCCATGGAATCAAGTGCGAGAGGTGTGCGTGCGCTCCCGGCGGGACCCCCGGAGCGGCCGCGGCACCGTAAGTTATGACGTCAGGCGCGGAGTCTCCGCCCTAGATGAGCGTACCGTGACAGTAATTTTACAGTACTGCGGCAAATTAACTGCCGGCTTTTCAAAGAACATCAGTGGGTAAAAATTGGACAGCACTCACATGGTCTGAGTGCTGTGCAATTTTCATCTCATGCCCATAGGTTTGAATTGGTGAGTCTCGGCCAAGTCTCGGTGCCAACTGCAGCATGCTGCGATTTTACACGCACGTCCAATGCGCCTGAGAAAAAAAATGCTGTTCTGAGCTGCCGCATTGATTAAATCATGAGCCCTACCTTCCCGCAGAGGTTGACACCCTAATAGGTAACGCAAGTCAAGGCGCCCCTGCTCCTCTGATCAATTTAACATCTTTTACTTGTACCCATATGATGCATCTATTGCTACTTATTTTCCTTAGACTTCTCAAACACTGTAGTGTGTAACGGTTTCTGTGTTCTGGGACTTCTGGGTCTGAGGAGGATAGGGAGACTAAAGCTCTTTCTTGTTGCAGAATCTGTGTTTTAAGGGTAAAACACCTATCTAGGGTCATAATAGGGGCTCTCAGGGCTAGACGACTAGGTGCCTTCATTTACGTTGCCTATTAGGGTGTCAACATCTGCAGGTGGGTAGGTAGGGCACAAGATTTAGGGCCTTACAGGGATATTGTAGTGGCTATTTTGCTACATTCCACCTTTTTGGAATATTTATTTTTGGAATATTTATTATTGGTATTTTATTATTATTTTTGGAAAAATATTTTTGGGGATATTTATTATTTTTTTGTATATACATACAGTATATATAATTTTCTTCTTTTTTCTCACTTAGCACCTTTTAGTGTATACCCATTAAAGTATTTGTCTTAATAATTAGGGTTTCTTCACTTGTTAGACCGACTTAAAGGGAATCTGTCACCCCCAGGGACCTATATGACTTATTAATATGGGCATACAGGTAATAGAAATGTTACACTACTCCTACCTGTATGCCTCATATTATTGGTGTTCATGCTGAGAAATGTTATTTTTCTTTATGTTAATGATTTCTTCCAGGCTCCGGGGCATGCGATGCCTGGAAGAAATCCCTGCCTCCTCTCCTCATTGTAATACTAACCCCCCATCAGCGTCAGTTACGGCCCCCGCCACTTCCACTCCAGTGACCTCTGGTGTGTGTGCCGATAAGGTCCTATCACCACTTCCTCCCTGCATAGTTATCGCCATGCACACATGGTTCCTAGCGATGACTGTGCAGGAGGAAGAGGGGAGAGAACCTTATCAGCGTGCACACTGGAGGTCACAATGACTCGCCGGCGCCTCGCAGAAGATCCCTGAATGCAGCGCCCATAGAAGGAAGGATGAGGTATGTATTTCTGAGGAAGTGCAGGGCACAGGATTTCGGGCCGAAGCTGACGCTGATGGGAAGGGGTAAGTATTACATTAAGGAGACGAGGCAGGGATTTCTTCTAGGTACTGCACCCCTCAGAGCCTGGAAGAAATCATTAGAATAAAGAAAGAATATAAGATTTCTCAGCAGCAAGACCATTAACCCCTTCGCTACATGCGCCGGACTAGTACTGCTCTGCGGGAGGTGCGATTGTGTTTGGAGTAGTACTAGTATGGCGCCGCGATTGTGCGGCCTCACACTGAGCGCTGTGGCGATCTGGTGCAGGTATCAGCTGTATGTGACAGCTAACACCCTGCAGCAATGCCCACGATTGGTGCTAGCACCGATCGCGGGCATTTAACCCCTCTGAAGCTGCTATTAGTAGTGACAGCGGCATAGAGAAGCATTACGCAGGGAGGGGGCTCCCTGTGCGCTCCCACAAGAACAACACCATGCGATTGCATTGTTCTGGGGGTTTTCAAGGCCGCGGGGACCTTCTGGGTCCTGGAGGGAAGGTGGCTTACGAGAGCAGGTGCCCGCATGCCTCCTTCCCTGCCTGCTGATTGATACTCTGCTGTGCAGTGTCAGATCAGCGATCCGATGTAAAATTTTAATGTCCCATACTGGGAAAATTTTATAATGTGTAAAAATATTTAAAAAAAATGTTCAAACAAAGAAAAAACAAATTTTACCAATAAATACATTTATTTATATAATTAAAAAAACAATAAAAGTACACATATTTGGTATCGCCGCATCCGTAATGACCCACTTTATAAAACTGATTAATTTCTAAGGAAACAAGAGCTGTATTCACTCCTCTATCGACAAAAGTAGTTTTCAACCACATACGGGGTATCAGTGAACTCAGGAACAATTGCACAACAAACTTTGGGTCCATTTTCTCCTTTTGCCCTTGTGAAAATACAAAATTTGTAGCTAAAATAGATTTTTGTGGGAAAAGTATGATTTTTTTTATTTTCACGGCTTAACGTTATAAAAGTCTGTGAAGCACCTTGGAGTTCAAGGTGCTCAATACACATCTAGATAAGGTCCCAAAGGGGTCTAGTTTCTAAAATGGTGTCACTTGTGGGGGGTTTCCACTGTTTAAGTACATCAGGGGCTCTCCAATCATGACATGGCGTTCGCTAATTATTCCATCAAATTTTGCATTCAAAAAGTCAAATGTCACTCCTTATCTTTCAAGCCCTGCCGTGCACCCAAACAGTAGTATTCCCCCACATACGGAGTATTGGCATACTCAGGAGAAATTGCACAACAAATTCTATGGAGCAATTTATCTTGATACCCTTATGAAAATGCAAAATATGGAGCTAAAAAAGATTTATTTGGGAAAAATGTGATTTTTTTTTACTTCCACGGCTCTATGCTATAAACGTCTGTGAAGCACCTGTGGGTTCAAGGTGCTCAATACACATCTAGATAAGTTCCATAAGGGGTCTAGTTTCCAAAATGGTGTCATTTGTCGGGGTTCCCACTGTTTAGGCACATCAGGGGATTTCCAAATGCGAAATAGCAACCGCTAATTTTTCCAGCATATTTTACATTCAAAAAGTCAAATGGCGCTCCTTCCCATCCGAGCCCTGCCATGTGTCCAAACAGTAGATTTCCCCCACATATTGGGTATCGGCAGGCTCAGGAGAAATTGCACAACAAAATCTATGGTCCATTTTCTCCTATTACAATTGCAAAACTAAAAAAAATAGGTCTAAAGGAAAACAAAAAAATTTGTGAAAGAAAAGTAAATGTTTATTTTTCCTTCAACACTCCAAAAATTCCTGTGAAGCACCTGAAGGGTTAATAAACTTCTTGAATATGGTTTTGAGCACCTTGAGATGTGCAGTTTTTAGAATTGTGTCACTTTTGCCTATTTTCTTACATATAGACCCCTCAAAGTGACTTGAAATGTGATGTGGTCCCCCAAAAAAATGATTTTGTAAAATTTGTTTAAAAAATTAGAAATCGCTGGCCAACTTTTAACCCTTATAACTTTCTAACAAAAAAAAATTGTTCCAAAATTGTGCTGATGTAAAGTAGACATGTGGGAAATGTTATTTATTAACTATATTGTGGATTATGACTCTGATTTAAGGACATAAAAATTAAATTTTGAAAATTGTGAAATTTTCAAAGTTTTCACCAAATTTCCATTTTTTTTTACAAATAAACGCAAGTCATATCGAAGAAATTTTACCGCTATCATAAAGTACAATATGTCACAAGAAAATATTCTCACAATTACCAGGATCCGTTGAAGCGTTCCAGAGTTATTACCTCACAAAGTGACAGGTTTCAGAATTGTAAAAATTGGCCCGGTCATTAAGGTGAAAACAGGCTTTGTCTCAAAGGGGTTAATATATTTCTTTGGTTTCCCTCCCAAATCATGTGCTTAACTGTAAAATATCCCTTTTATTCTCAGAGGCCCGGCTCAGCACCTCACTTTTTGAAAGCGTACTTTAAATCCTTACATTCATTACAATTTGTTTAGCCATACAGGAATCTAAATTGAAGAAATGTAAAGATGTAATGTTATTCTCCATCCACTTCTAATGTGAACCTGATAGGGGAGAAATATGGGAGTTGCTAGGGGAGATTATCAGCATAGATGGAACCCCGCATGAATGTGATGAATGCACAAAATTGGCTGGAACTACACGGAACTAATAATGGGACAAAACATCCGCCTTTAAATTTGATCCCTAATTATTGTCTGGTTTAAAGATTGAAAATCCGAAAAATTTTCTCCGGTGGATAAAAGGATCTAATAATCACCTCTCCTGGTCGGTTTACACTATTTTTCAATATAGAAAAAAAAAATCTGGAAACCACTGGTGCTGCGTGAATGGTGTAAAAATATTTAGCTGCAATAGAGAAGAAAGTGGTCGCCAAGAGCGATTACCAACCTAGAAGAAAACCTGCATGAATGTAATTAAATAGAACCACGTGGAACTGATAATGAAACACATCTTTCTCTAAATGTAATCCCTGCAGGAAGCTAGTTTGAAAAATCCAAAAAATGTTCAGCTGCATTTAAAGGGAAATTACTAACCTAGATGGAAGCCTGTATAAATGTAATATATATATATATTGGTAAAGAAACATGTGGAACTAATAATAAAACACAACATCGTCTATAGAAGGGGAGGGGTGTATTGATGATCTCCCCCAGCTCGTTTGTTCAATTTTCAATGTTAAAAACACAAAATCCCCTGTTACTACATGGATGCTGTAATATAAAATATATAGCTGTATTTTTAGAGAAAGTAGTTACCGTATATACTCATGTATAAGCCGACCCGTGTATAAGCCGACCCCCTAATTTTGCCACAAAAAACTTGGAAAACTTATTGACTCGTGTATAAGCCGAGTGTATAAGTTGCTGTCCTGCTCTGTGCTCCCCCATCCAGCTCTGTGCACCCCCATTCTCCTCTGTGCTCCCCTTCTCCATTATCCTGTCCTGCTCCGTGCTTTCCATCCAGCTCTGCACTCCCCCATTCTCCTCTGTGCCCACCCCCATCCTGCTCCGTGCTCTCCGTCCTCCCCCGCTCTGCTCCGTGCTCTCCGTCCTCCCCCCGTTCTGCTCCGTGCTCTCCGTCCTCCCCCCCCGTCCTGCTCCGTGCTCTCCGTCCTCCCCCGTTCTCCTCCGTGCTCTCCGTCCTCCCCCATTCTGCTCCGTGCTCTCCGTCCTCCCCCCCGTCCTGCTCCGTGCTCTCCTTCCTCCCCGTTCTGCTCCGTGCTCTCCGTCCTCCCCCCGTTCTGCTCCGTGCTCTCAGTCCTCCCCCCTTCCTGCTCCGTGCTCCTTGTCCTCCTCCATGCTCCCCCCATCCTCCTCCATCATACTCACCCTCCCCGTGCCATCGCTGAACGTCCCGGCCGGCAATCCTGCATTCTCCCCGGCTTCCTGCAGCTCTCCAGCGCTGAGCGGTGACGTAATACCGCTCATTAAGGCCATGAATATGGAGGCCACGCCCATGGGAGTGGCGTCGCGTCCATATTACATGACCTTAATGAGCGGGTATTACGTCACCGCTCAGCGCTGGAGAGCTGCAGGAAGCCGGGGAAAATGCAGGATTGCAGGGACGTTCAGAGATGGCACGGGGAGGGTGAGTATGATGTCCCAGACACCGGCTCCTGCCGCCGCATCCCCTCCCCCGCTGGTTTCTGCCCTATGACTCGTGTATAAGCCGAGGGGGCATTTTCAGCACAAAAAAAGGTGCTGAAAATCTCGGCTTATACACGAGTATATACGGTACTTATGGATATTACCTACCTACATGGAACCCTATATGAATGTAATGCACGCGAAAAATGGGCTGGAACTAATGGAACATAATAGTCCTCTTTGAATTTAAACCCTGTGGGAATCTAGTTTAACCCCTTAACCCACGGACCTTCGTTCGGTTTTGCGTTTTTGTTTTTCGCTCCCCTTTTTCTCAAAGCCATAACTTTTTAATTTTCTGTCAATATGGCCATGTAAGGGCTTCTTTTTTGTGGGACAAGTTGTTCTTTTGAATTAAACCATTGGTTTTACCATGTCGTGTACTAGAAAACAGGAAACAAATTCCAAGTGAGGTGAAATTGCAAAAAAGTGCAATGCCACACTTGTTTTTTGTTTGGCTTTTTTGCTAGGTTCACTAAATGCTAAACCTGACCTGCCATTATGATTCTCCAGGTCATTACAACTTCATAGACACCAAACATGTCTAGGTTCTTTTTTATCTAAGTGGTGAAAAAAATTCAAAACTTTGCTAAAAAAAAAATGCGCCATTTTCAGAGACCTGCAGTGTCTCCATTTTTTGTGATCTCAGGTCAGGTGAGGGCATATTTTTTACGTGCCGAGCTGAAAATTTTAGTGATACCATTTTGGTGCAGATACGATCTTTTCATCGCCCGTTATTGAATTTTAATGCAATGTCGCAGCGACCAAAAAAACATAATTCTGGCGTTTTTAATTTTTTTCTCGCTACGCCGTGTATCGATCAGGTTAATCCTTTTCTTATTGATAGATTGGGCGATTCTGAACGTAGTGATACCAAACATGTGTATGTTTGATTTTATTTTTATTGTTTTATTTTGAATGGGGCGAAAGGGGGGCGATTTAAACTTTTATATTTTTTATTTCTTTAATATTTTTAAAAACTTTTTTTTTCACTTTTGGCATGCTTCAATAGTCTCCATCAGTAGGTGATGCTGGAGAAAAATAGCGCAAATAGGGTCTTATCCAAGACACAAATGGTTTGATACAATTAAATTGTACTCACCAGATAGAGTTATGATTGAGCTCGTAGGAACATTAGCTGCAGCAGATCTACTGGTCCACTATAGCCAACCGCAGGAATAAGATTAAATGTGGTTTTATTCAACGCGTTTCGAAGTACTGAGATTTCTTCATCAGGAAGAGATGAAGAAGTCTCAGTACTTCGAAACGCATTGAATAAAACCACATTTCATAAAATATACCCAGATCTTCCTTTATTCAGAAGCGCAGAAAAAAATCTATGTCTTTTACCCATTTTTATTCAATAGTCTCCATGGGAGATTAGAAGCTGCCACTACCCGATCGGCACTGCTGCATAAAGGTGGTGATCAGATCGCCTCTATGCAGCAGAATTACTCACTTGCTGTGAACATTGACCACTGGGTGGCTGTTGTGATCACGATGGAGGCGACTTCGGAGATGGGGCTCCCGCCGGTGGTTGCTGAGGGTAATGAACCAATTGCTGAATGGCTTTCAGCTGGGTCTGAATGGTCTGATATAAGTGACCTGAACTCCCATCAGCCTTGCCGGTAATCAATTGTTCTTCCAGGTCTTGCTTGGAGCTCAGTATGGATTCTGCCTTCATTCAGATAAGTGATTTGCTGTTTTTTTCCTCTGGTTGGATTTTCCTTGCTGGTTTGCTGCCTTGCAGTGGACTTCAGCCTGGTCCCCTTTTGGGGCCTGGCACTGCATTTGTGTTCAGTTTGTGTTGGCACTTTTGCTCTGTTCCTGTGTCACTTTTTATTTGCTGAATTGTTGTGTGTTAAACCAGAGATCTGATTTAGGTGGTAGAGATCGTGTGATCTCAGGTTTTTTGTTAATCAGAAGTGTTGATATTTTGTCAGGGTTTTTTGGGTTGCAGTCAGAATTCTTTCCCATACTTTTCTGTCTAGACAGATTGGGCCCCAGCGTTTGCTCTTTCTATTTTCTGTCTGTGTTTGTATTTTCTTCTTGTCTAACCGCAATTACATGTTTGGGGGCTTCCTATTTCTTTGGGGGTTCTGTTACGGGGCAGTTAGCTTTCATCTTTCTGCCTTTAGGTGTAGTTATCTCTCCGGCTGTGACGAGGCGTCTAGGATCACCGTAGGTACGCTCCACGGCTACTTCTTGTGTTGGGGTTAGTTTAGGGTCCTGCAACCCAATAGGTTCCAGCCTCTCTGGTGTATTGCTACCTTGGCTATTTTGCTATTTCTCCTCAGCTACCGAAACATAACAGGTGGCACTCACAGTAAGCCTGGCACTGACAAACATAGAGGTCTCCAGGAGACCTCTGGCTGTCATGCCAACGAACTGGTGACCCGCGATCACGTGATGTGGGTGTCACGGGTGTGTCGCTGCGAAGATCGTCGCGATTGCACACCCTGACTTCTCACAGCTGAGTTTCTGCTGCTGGGTGTTTTTCGGCAGTGAGAGAGTCAATTCTCCCTCTCTCTGTGCTGGACAAGACCTGCCTCGCTCAGCTGCAATTAATGTTGCGATAATTGGATTCCTTCAAATACCTGCCTGTCTGCTAGGGAAGTGTCGGTGAAAGCATTCATGCAGACCAGCAGAGCGGATCATATTGAGAAGTCTAAAGCTAAGAGTACCTGTTGTGGTTTTCTCCTCTCCTCGCTTTATTATTTATCTCCTTACCCGTTGGTGTTCCCTCTGTAGTGGTAGTTTTGTATGCAAGGTGTCTTTTATTTTACCCCTTGTACTGTCTCGTTCGTCTTATACTGTGTGTAGGCAGTTACCTTCCCGTTCCCTGTGGTGGTAATCAGGGTCCTTCTCAGGACTAGATTACAGTGGTCAGGGATTCACAGGAGATAGGGTTACGCTGGCGGCCTGGACCTCTGTACCATCAACAGTACCTCCAGGTAGAGGGATTAGTCAGGACCCCAGCTTAGGGTCAGCTTAGACCCCGGTCCTCCTGTATGCAGAGACAGCGTGACATTTTCACCGACCCATAAAGATTTTCTCCAGTCACCATGGATCCAGTAGTCAGTCTAGCTCGGCAGTTGCAGAGTTTGTCCATGGAGCTGGCGGACGTTAAGTCCAAGGTTTTTTACCCCCCGGAGCAGGCCGGACCTGAACCTAAAGTAGCTATCCCTGACAGATTCACTGGGGGGCGGGACAAGTTTTTTGCTTTCCGGGAGGCATGTAAATTGTACTTTCGGCTGCGACCTCGGTCATCTGGGAGTGAAGAACAAAGGGTGGGGATTGTCATCTCGCTCCTACAAGGAGACCCCAATCCTGGGCGTTCGTTCTCCCCCCGGGCTCCCCAGCTCTCCAGTCAGTGGATAGGTTTTTTGCAGCTCTGGGTCTTGTATATGATGACCGGGATTGGGTCTCCCTTGCTGAATCTAAGTTACGTAAGATACAGCAGGGAGATCGTCCGGCGGAGGAATTCTGTTCGGAGTTCCGTAGGTGGGCCACGGACACCCAGTGGAATGACCGGCTCTTAGGAGCCAGTTTTGTCAAGGTTTATCTGACAAATTAAAGGATGTTCTGGCACAGTATGACCCTCCCACGTCACTGGAAGCCGCTATGGCCTTGCTATTCGTATTGACAGACGTCTTCGGGAGAGGTGCGGGGTAACTTCGCCCCCTGTGATGACTCCACCTTCCTCAAGGGTCCCTTATATGGAGGTTCCCCTGGTCAGTCCAGAGGAGCCTATGCAATTAGGAGGGACATCATTCCGGGGGAGGGGATCGGTGGGGCGCCACAAAACAAGAAGTTGTTTCTTCTGTGGGAAAAAGGGACATTTTATTGGGGGGTGTCCATCCCGTCCTTTGCAGAGTGAGAAGTCGCCGGAAAACTATTGATCCCAGATTGTGTGGTGGATGGCAATCTGGGAGTAAGTATTTCGTCCCTAAATTCGTCTCAGTTTCTCGTACCGGCGGAGGTGGTGGTGGGTGCGAGAACTGAGAGGATTTCTGTTCTTCTGGATAGTGGGGCTGGGGCTAATCTGGTGGATGCTCGCTTTGCCCGGGTTCAAGGTATGCGATTGAGTGTGTTGGCTAAACCCGTCCCCATATTCTCGATCGACGCCAGACCTCTCGGTCAGGGAAGTTTTTTGCAAGCAGTGCATAACATAGATCTTCAAGTGGGGGCGTTACATAAAGAACTGTTGTCTTGTTATGTGTTGGAGGGTCTTCCCACTCCTATAGTGCTGGGCCTTCCTTGGTTAACTAAGCATAACCCGGTTATTAATTGGCAATCCAGAGAGATAAGCCAATGGAGTGATTTCTGTAATAAAAACTGCATGAATACGGTCATTGGTGCGGTCGCTCCTAGGGCCTTACCTCCATTTCTGGTGGACTTTGAGGATGTATTCTCGGAGAAAGGGTGTCAAGAACTACCTCCTCATCGCGAATATGACTGTTCTGTTAACTTGCTCCCTGGGGCCAAATTACCAAAATCTAGGTTGTATAACCTTTCTGGTCCTGAGAGACAGGCCATGAAGGATTATATTTCAGAGAGTCTGGCTAAGGGGCATATTAGACCTTCATCTTCCCCGGTGGCCGCGGGGTTCTTCTTTGTGAAGAAAAAAGATGGAGGCCTACGCCCTTGCCTGGATTTCCGTGAGCTTAATCGGATTACGGTCCGAGATCCGTATCCGCTCCCACTTATTCCCGATCTCTTCAATCAGATCGTGGGTGCCAAATGGTTCTCTAAGTTGGATCTCAGGGGGGCGTACAATCTGATTAGGATGAAGGAGGGGGATGAGTGGAAGACGGCGTTTAACACTCCGGAGGGGCATTATGAGAACCTTGTCATGCCATTTGGTCTGAGTATTGCCCCGGCGGTGTTTCAACACTTTGTAAATGACATCTTTCGCCACCTAATGGGACAGTTTGTGGTCATATATCTGGATGATATCTTAATTTACTCGCCGGATCTTGTGTCTCATCAGGAGCATGTTAGGCAGGTGTTACAGATCTTGCGGGATAATAAACTGTATGCCAAATGGGAGAAGTGTGTGTTCGCCGTACAGGAACTTCAGTTTTTAGGATTCCTGGTGTCAGCATCCGGTTTTCGTATGGACCCTGGGAAGGTGCGGGCAGTTCTTGAGTGGGATCTGCCAGAGGATCTTAAGGCATTACAACGTTTCTTGGGGTTTGCTAACTACTACCGGAAATTAATTCGTAATTTTTCGTCCATAGTTAAACCTCTCACAGACATGACTAAAAAAGGGACGGATTTTTCAAAGTGGTCTGATAAGGCTTGTCAAGCGTTTTCCTCCTTGAAAAAATGTTTTGCTTCAGCACCCATACTTATTCAGCCTGATGCGTCACAGCCATTCATTGTTGAGGTGGACGCTTCCGAGGTAGGGGTGGGAGCAGTATTGTCTCAAGGTTCGTCCCCTGGTAAATGGCATCCATGCGCCTTCTTCTCTAAAAAATTGTCGTCCGCAGAGAGGAATTATGATGTCGGCAATAGGGAACTCTTGGCCATTAAGTTAGCTTTTGAGGAGTGGCGTCATTTTTTGGAGGGGGCAGTCCACCCGGTCACCGTCATTACAGATCACAAAAACCTGCTATATTTAGAGTCCGCTAAACGTCTGAATCCCAGACAAGCTAGGTGGTCGTTGTTTTTTACCAGGTTTAATTTTGTCGTCACATATCGTCCTGGGTCAAAAAATGTTAAGGCGGATGCCTTATCTCGCTGTTTCCCAGGGGCTGGGAATACGGAGGACCCGGTTCCGGTCCTTCAGGAGGGGGTGGTGGTGTCGGCAGTATGCTCTGAGCTTGAGGAGGAGGTATTGGAGGCTCAGGGGGACGCCCCTGTAGGACCTCCAGGGAGACTGTTTGTTCCAAGTCAGTTGCGACAAAAGGTGATCGAGGCACACCATAATTCAGCTTTGGCAGGACACCCAGGGAGTAAAGCAACTGAGGATCTCCTCTCACGCCGGTTTTGGTGGCCTAACTTACATAGGGAGGTGGTAACTTTTGTCGCGTCCTGCGAGGTTTGTGCACGCTCTAAGACCCCACATACCCGTCCGTCTGGGACCCTCTTACCTTTGAAGATCCCGGAGCGTCCGTGGACTCATCTGTCTATGGACTTCATTACGGACCTCCCGCCATCTTCGGGTAAAACAGTCATACTCGTTGTAGTGGACAGGTTCAGCAAGATGGCACATTTTATCGCTCTTCCTGCTCTTCCTAATGCTAAAACTCTTGCGCAGGTGTTTATTGGGGAGATTGTAAGACTTCATGGGGTACCCTCCGATGTGGTGTCGGATCGGGGGTCTCAGTTTGTGTCCAAATTCTGGAAAGCATTTTGTACACGGCGGGGGATGCAGTTGTCATTTTCATCGGCTTTTCACCCGCAGACCAATGGTCAGACAGAGCGTCTGAACCAGAGCTTGGAGACATATCTCCGGTGTTTTGTGTCAGAGAACCAGGAGGACTGGGCTTCTTTCTTGCCTCTGGCGGAGTTTGCTTTAAATAATAGGCGGAGCGAGTCCACTGGTAAGTCCCCATTTTTTGGGGCATATGGTTTTCACCCCCAGTTTTGTACCTTCAATAGGGGGGGGCTCTTCTGGGGTTCCTGAGGAGGAACGATTTTCGTCGTCACTTGCTTCAGTGTGGAGAGGAGTGCTGAATAATCTGAGTACTATGGGGAACCGATACAAACGTATGGCTGATAGGAGGAGAGTGTCTGGTCCGGACCTAAGTGTGAACAATTGGTATGGTTGTCTACCAAGAATATAAAACTTAAGGTTCCCTCCTGGAAACTGGGTCCCAGGTTCATCGGGCCATACAAGATCAGTTCTATAATTAATCCGGTTGCATTCCGTCTTGACCTCCCTCCCACATTTAAAATTCATAATGTGTTCCACAGATCGTTGCTTAAGAGGTATTTGGTGCCGGTGATACCTTCACCTTTACCTCCTCCTCCTGTGATGGTCAATGGTAACTTGGAGTTCCAGGTGTCGAGAGTCATCGATTCACGTCTGAATCGCCGGTCCCTTCAGTACCTTGTTCATTGGAGGGGGTATGGTCCTGAGGAGAGGACGTGGGTTCCTGAGTCGGATATTAACGCAGACCGATTGGTTCGGGCCTTTCACACTACTCACCCAGATAAACCCGGCCCTGAGGGTCCGGAGGCCCCTCGTAGAAGGGGGGGGGTACTGTCACGGGTGTGTCGCTGCGAAGATCGTCGCGATTGCACACCCTGACTTCTCACAGCTGAGTTTATGCTGCTGGGTGTTTTTCGGCAGTGAGAGTCAATTCTCCCTCTCTCTGTGCTGGACAAGACCTGCCTCGCTCAGCTGCAATTAATGTTGCGATAATTGGATTCCTTCAAATACCTGCCTGTCTGCTAGGGAAGTGTCGGTGAAAGCATTCATGCAGACCAGCAGAGCGGATCATATTGAGAAGTCTAAAGCTAAGAGTACCTGTTGTGGTTTTCTCCTCTCCTCGCTTTATTATTTATCTCCTTACCCGTTGGTGTTCCCTCTGTAGTGGTAGTTTTGTATGCAAGGTGTCTTTTATTTTACCCCTTGTACTGTCTCGTTCGTCTTATACTGTGTGTAGGCAGTTACCTTCCCGTTCCCTGTGGTGGTAATCAGGGTCCTTCTCAGGACTAGATTACAGTGGTCAGGGATTCACAGGAGATAGGGTTACGCTGGCGGCCTGGACCTCTGTACCATCAACAGTACCTCCAGGTAGAGGGATTAGTCAGGACCCAGCTTAGGGTCAGCTTAGACCCCGGTCCTCCTGTATGCAGAGACAGCGTGACAGTGTGGTCACAGGTGAGCATATTTCCAGCACGATTGCCAGAAGCGCTTGCAAAATACCTCTGTCAGAGTTTGACAGCAGTATTTAACTAGTTTAACTATTAACTGGTTAATAGCAGCGGGTGGAATGCGATTCCACCCGCGGCTATTGCGGGCACATGTTAGCTGTTCAAAACAGCTGACATGTCCCGGGAAAGATGTGGGCTCAGCGCCGGAGCCCACATCAAAGGGAGGGAGTCCACATTGGCGTAAATGTAAGCCCGATGTCGATAAGGGGTTAAAGGGAAGGTGCTGTGATTTTAATTTTTGTATTAATAATAATTGATTATACAATCAATTATTTTTAATAAAAAATTAAATTAACTACTTTAATAGTTTTTTTATTTATTGACTTTTATGTTTGCCACTGGGGGCTCTGTTATGATTCGGTAATCGAGGAGAATAAATGGAAAAATAGGCTAGGCAACCAGGCAACCAGAGAGTTTGGTAACTTAGCAGATTGCAGACCCCTAAACTGACAACACAACTACACTGTGTTCCAAATTATTATGCAAATAATATTTTCTCAGATTTTCCCAAATTACCTATATGAATTACAATCATTGTAATTTTCCAGTTAAATAACTATTAGAGTACAATTGAAAGGTTTTTGTACAAACTGCCTATGATAACAGTATATTTTTTAAAAATAAAACACTCAAACTGCATGTTCCAAATTATTATGCACAGCAGAGTTTTCAACCTTTTCATTTTAATAAAGAACAAAAAAATGGTCATTTTTGAAATTATAAGCATTAGCAGGTTCTTACAAACTGAAATCAAACAGTTTTCAACTCAAAACTTTATTCTAGGTGGTTACATTTGCACATAGGA
This sequence comes from Oophaga sylvatica, assembly GCA_033576555.1. Taxonomy (NCBI): domain Eukaryota; kingdom Metazoa; phylum Chordata; class Amphibia; order Anura; family Dendrobatidae; genus Oophaga; species Oophaga sylvatica. The sequence goes on from JARQOD010000251.1 coordinate 66,540, forward strand.
CCCCTTGTTCGAAAGGAGCTTCTGAACTCTCAAGTCCATTGAATTTGTCAGGTTTTGGATGGTTTCTGCTTCAATTGTTTTGCATGAGGACAGAATACCCTCCCAGAGCTGTTGCTTAGATGTGAAGTGCCTCCCGCCATCATAGACACTCCTTTTAATGATGCTCCAGAAGTTCTCAATGGGGTTGAGGTCAGGGGAACATGGGGGCCACACCACAAGTTTGTCCCCTTTTATGCCCATAGCAGCCAGAGATGCAGATGTGTTATGTGCAGCATGAGACGGTGCATTATCATGCATGAAAATGATCTTGCTGCAGAATGCACGGTTCTTCTTCTTGAACCATGGCAGGAAGTGCTGTTTGAGAAACTCAACATACACTATGGAGTTCATCTTTACCCCTTCAGGGATCCTAAAGGGGCCGACAATCTCTCTCCCCATGATTCCAGCCCAAAACATTACTCCACCTCCTCCTTGTTGGCGCCATAGCCATGTTTGCATGGGGTGTCCATCAACCAGCCATCCTCCACTCCATCCATCTGGACCATCGAGCGTTGCACGGCACTCATCGGTGAACAAAACAGTTTTGAAATCAATCTTCATGTATTGTTTGGCCCACTGGAGCCATTTCTGCTTGTGTGGAGTGGATAGAGTAGGTCGACAGGATGGCTTACGCACAGCTGCAAACCTCTGAAGGACCCTGCATCTTGTTGTTCGGGGGACGTTGGAGGCACCAGCAGCTTCAAAAACTTGTCTGCTGCTATGACAAGGCTTTTTTGCTGCTGCTCTTTTAACCTGACGTAATTGCCTGTAGGAAAGAGTCCTCAATTTTCCCTTATCAGCACGCACACGTGTGTACTGTGAATCAGCTACATACTTCTTGATTGTGCGATGATCACGATGAAGTGTCTTGGCAATGTTGATTGTAGTCATGCCTTGACCTAAACACTCCACAATTTGTTCTTCTCAGCAGCCGACACATCCTTTTTACTTTCCCATTTTGGCAGAAAATGTAGGCTGCTTAATAATGTGGGACAGCCTTCTTAAGTAGTCTTGCCTTTCATTGGACACACCTGCCAAACTAATTAGCACAGGTGTCTGCAATTGCTTACAGTGATATAAAGAGCCCTGACACACATCACCATCAAGGAGTTTAACTGACAAAAAAAAAATTCTTACCTTATCACTCCTAAACAATTTTTGCATAAGAATTTGGAACACAGTGTAGAATTAGCTGTGGGACGTACCTATGATGCCCTAGACGCCTCACCACAGCCAAAGAGTTAACTAAGCCTAAAGAGAGAAAGGGGAAAGCTAACTGCCCCAGAGCAGAGACCCAAAGGAATAGATAGCCCCCAAACACATATTGCCGGTGAGACAGATGAAGCACAAACACAGACAGAAAATAGAATTAGCAAATGCTGGGGCCCAAACTGTCTAGATAGAACAGGACAGACAAAAATACTGTCTGCAATCCAGCAAAAACCCTAAGAAAAACTCCAACATGTCTGATATGCAAAAATACTGAGGCCACACGACCTCTCCCCCGCTAAATCAGAACTCTGGTGTGAACTGGACGCAAAACAACAGACACTGAAAAAACAGGGAACTAGAAATACAGAAAAGACTGACATTAGCTGTGGCAAACGAAAACAGAGTCCAGCACAGGTCCCCGCAGAGAACCCGACTGAACTAACTCGAGCAAGGCAGAAAACTGAGAAAAGCAAAAGGTAAACAAATGCCACAGATTTAAACAGCCAAATAACTTATCTGAAAGATACAGGACACAGCAGGGAGCAAGCAGACTTCCAAAAGGCTCAGGAAGAAAACAATTCACCTGCAACCACTATGGGAAGGCTGCTCACTTATATCTCCCCAGTCAGTAATACCTGATCTCCAATCATCCCCGTCAGGTTATTGAATTCTGTTAGCCAGAGCAGCTCCATTACCAGAAGCAACCACCAGAGGGAGCCCAACCTCTGAAGCCAGATTAAAGGTGTTCACAACAGGGCTCCCATTTTCATTAGTGTGGGCGTAAGTGTCTGGGCATGACACTTGCACACCTCACTTACGGCAGCCATGGGCACAAGAGCCAATGGTCAGACTCCGACCGCATCTCTTGCATTGAGGCTGCTCCTCCTGCCTCTTAGCTGTGATGTGGGCACGCCCTCCTAGACTGTCCAGGTCACATCTGTGGGAGGAGATCGTGGCCATTTTGTTGTAGCCCACAGCGTATGCTGTTGGTTTTATTTTCCCGTCATTGCACACACTGCTGAGTGTGTGCAATGGCAGAAGCTGTCGTTAAGACCGCTGGTCAGAGTGCTGCGTGATCATGCTGTCACATGTCAGCATGACCCCGCAGCTGTGATTGTCACACGTGGCAATGCTACCGCCGGTAATGCTACCGACCGCATCTCTTGCATTGAGGCTGCTCCTCCTGCCTCTTAGCTGTGACCTGGGCATGCCCTCCTGGGCTGTCCAGGTCACAGCTGTGGGAGGAGATCATGGCCATTTTGTTGTAGCTCGCATCGTATGCTGTTGGTTTTATTTTCCCCTGTCATTGCACACCCTGCTGAGTGAGTGCAATGACAGAAGCTGCCATTAAGACCGCTGGTCAGAATACTGCAGTATCATGCTGGCAGATGTCAGCATGATCCTGCAGCTGACTGTGACCCACAGTGATGACCTGCGGTAAAGCTGTTGTGGGCCAATGAGACTACTGCTCCCATCGGGCTATGTCTGCTGTCACTGATAAAAGTGACAGCAGGTGCCGCTGATGGGAGACGTAGTATCATCTGTTGGTGCCTGTGCTCACAGTAACGAAAAAAGTAAAATTACATACATAGTCAAATAAAAGTAAAAACCCATTATACTCACCTCACACCAAATCCCTGATGCCTTCATCTCCTAGAAATAATGTAAAATAATAAACCAACCTATACTCACCTGTCTGCCATAATCCAGGTAATCCAAGTGTCCTATGGCGATCTCACGTGTAGAACAACTGCTCTACCTGACCGCTGGCAATACACTGACAGGAGGTAATCGCTCCCAAAGTATATCACTACACCGCCGTGAGAGTTTACCGGAGTTAATCAGCTCCGGTGCTCTAACTTATGGCACCGCTGCTTGAGAACTTTCCCACGCAGCAGTGGTGCCGTAAGGGAGATCACCGGAGCTGATCTGCTGATGAACTCCGGTGAACTCTCTCTGCAGCTCAGTGATACACTGTGGAAGCGATTACCTCCTGTCAGTGTATTGCTGACGGTCTTTGACAGCAGTGATCAGGATCGTCATGGGACATTATGGATTATCTTCTCTGCAGACAAGTGAGGAATATTGTGGTTTATTATTTTATTTTTGTTGCAGGAGACGTTGGCGTCAGTGGATTAGGCGTTTGGTAACTATGGTTTAATTAAGATTATTAAAGAAGTCTGTGTCGTTTCAAATAAAGGATTTTATTCTGGGTGTCTGTTTTTATACAATATCACTATGGGGTTACTAATGGATAGGTGTCTTATAGATGCTTCTCCATTACTAACCTGTGGACTTGATGTCACCTGACAATACAAAGGTGACAAACCCACAAGTATGAACCCCACTTGCCACCACTACAGGGCAAATTGGAAGAGTGAGACTAAGTGCCTGAAATGGCGCATCTTATAGATGTGACTTTTCTGGGGCAGCTGAGAGCTGATGTTTCTAGCCTGGGGGAAATATCCATAGCCCCTTCCTAGGCTATTAATATCAGCCCGCAGCAGTCTGCCAAGCCTTTGCTGGTTATTAATTATAGGGGTACCCCAAGTCATTTTTTGGGAGGTTCCACATTTTAATAGCCAGTAAAGGCTAAGTATACAGTTGTGAGCTGATATTAATAGCCTGGTTACAGCCTATGTACATTCATTCCATTAACCCTCCTACATAGGCTTGTGACAATGTGTGCGTAGGGTTGTGAGTGTTTGTGTTTACTTATCAGCTTAGTAATGAGGATGTTGGGCTGAGTGTGAGCGTGAGAGTGTGAGAGTGAGTGTGAGTGTGAGCGTGAGTGTGAGCATGAGATGAGTGTGAGCATGAGATGAGTGTGAGAATGAGAGAGCGTGAGTGTAAGCATGAGTGTGAGTGTGTGGGTGTGAGCATGAACGTGTGAGCATGAGAGCATGTGAATGTGAGCGCTAGTGTAAGAATGAGTGTGAGCATATGAGCGTGAGTACGAGTGTGTATTTTTGTCTGTGAGCATGTGTATTTTCCTGTGTGTGCGTGCATGTGTATTTTCCTGTGTGTGAGCATGCATGCGCATTTTCCTGTGTGTGAGCGTGCATTTGTGTGTGTGTGCATTTGTATTTTCCTGTGTGTGAGCGTGCATGTGTATTTTCCGGTGTGTGTGCATTTGTATTTTCCTGTGTGTGAGCATGCATGTGTATTTCCCAGTTTATGATACAGCGAGAAGCACTAACTAACAGAATCGTTGCTGTTGGCCATCCTCGGTGACCGTCTCCTTGTCAGTATAACTTTGCAGTGACCAACAAAATGACTCCGCACTGTAATCTTAAGGCTGGGGTCAGACTTGCGAGAAACTCGCACGAGTCTCATGCGAGTCTCTCGCATCAACACCCGACACCCTGCGAGTTTCTCGCAAGTCTGACCCCGGCCTAAGTCTCATCCTCTCTTATCCCTTAGCAAACACCCTGAAGGGGAGGGGACGAGTGACATCAAACACATGTCAGCAGATTCAGCCCATATTTACTGTAGTCGTAATGTGAGAAAGTTGTACACTAGGTTTTTGTGTCAAATTTCAGTAGCTGCTCCCACTAGTGTTTAAAACTGGAAATACCAAAACTTTTATAATTATTTTTCATATTTTACTAAATTATAAACAAATGCTAATATTTTTAACAAAATGTAAACATTAATTCTTTAATTTTTTTTCAATTTTTGAATTGAATCGATAAACCCGGGCGCCAGGTCGCCAGTGGCGCCTAGAAAATCATGCCTGGCGCCCGGGCAGTAGCGTATCTACCGGGGGGGGGGCAGAGGGGGCTGTGGCCCCGGTCCCTGCGCTCGGAGGGGGCCCACCCAGAGCTACGCTACTGTAACTGTATCAGTGCGCTGTGCACGCCGATACAGTTACATTCTGCGGAAGAGCAGGGAGAATCGCTCTCCCTGCTCTGCCGCCGGCCGCTATGGGGCCTGAGCAGGCAGTGGGGGGCCCGGCACCAGCAGTGGGCCCCCCGCCAGTCATCGGAGGGTCAGCTGTATCGGCATCCAGCCGATACAGCTGACCGCATTGATAGAGAAAGAGCGAGTGCTTGAAACTTAACCTCTCCAAAACTGAACTCCTTCTGCTCCCGCCGTCTACTAACCTCCCTAAATCTGACATTTCCCTCTCTGTGGGCAGCACCATAATAACACCCCCGGGAGCAGGCTCGCTGTCTGGGTGTTATGTTTGACACCAATCTCTCCTTCACCTCCCATATACAATCTCTTGCCCGCTCTTGCCGTCTACACCTAAAGAACATCTCTAGAATCCGCCCTCTTCTCACCATGGAAACAAAAACCCTCACTGTAGCATTGATCCACTCCCGCCTGGACTACTGCAATGCTCTATTACTTGGACTCCCCATTACTCGACTATCGCCTCTCCAGTCCATCCTTAATGCAGCAGCCAGGGTCATCCATGATCTGGCTAATCGGTACTCGGACGCGTCCGCTCTTCGCCAGTCCTTACACTGGCTGCCCATTCATTATAGGATCCAATTCAAAGTACTTGTTCTCACCCACAAAGCTCTCCACAGTGCAGCACCCCCCTACATCTCCTCCCTCATTTCTATCTATCGGCCTAACCGACTGCTGCGCTCTGCAAACGACTTTCGACTAACCTGTGCACTAATCTGTACCTCCCACTCCCGACTCCAAGACTTCTCCCGCGCTGTGCCAATCCTCTGGAATGCTCTACCCCAAGAAATTAGGACTATCCACAATTTGCATGGTTTCAGGCGCTCCCTCAAAACACATTTGTCCTGAGTGGCCTATCACATTCACTAATCAAAGTCGTTCTATGTTTAAGTGTGTTTGTGTAGCCCATTCATTATCTCCATCCATCCCTCAGTCCCTCAAGATGGCTGTACCATCATTGTAAATGCACCATTGTATATACACACCTGTACTTTTTATCTCCCCCACCTCACTGTAGATTGTAAGCTCTCACGAGCAGGGTCGGGTTATTTTGCTTTAATTATTGTATTGTTAACGTTGTTACTTATGACTTATGTTTTGAAACTGTTAAACTGTAAAGCGCTGCGGAATATGTTGGCGCTATATAAAGATTATTATTATAATCCCCCTCTCAGCGTCTGACAGCAGGCGCGATGACTAGTGTTGAGCATTCCGATACCGCAAGTATCGGGTATCGGCCGATATTCGCGTTATCGGAATTCCGATACTTAATTCCGATACTTTTTCAATATCGTATACCGGAATCGGAAGTTCCCATAATTCTTTGAGAGGCAATGTGATGTTAGTCAGCCAATGATGAATCCTAAGAAGTGTGGGCACATCCTGTAATGCTGCGGTCATCTTAACTAATGGCATGGCTGTGATTGGCTGCTGAAATGATGTCAGAATGCACTATAAAAGGCGCCGCAGCCATTTTAGCGTCACTGTGCTGTGAACTCAGTTAGGGACAGAACGCTACTCTGCTCACTCTGAGGGACAGTTAGATATTGCGATTTTGTGTACTACTGTGCTTTAGGCAGGCTAGTTTACCAACCGCTGTGTAAAGCTTCATTTTGCCAGTGTTGTTTTAACAGCTCTGTGCAAGGTGTGTGTGTGACAGTGCAGGTGACGCTGCAGTTTGCTCTGCATCCACCGCTGTTTGTAGGCATCTGCACGTGTCACTGAGTCTTTTTTTTTTTTTATTTTATTTAGTGGAATTGGTGCAGCTCCATTATATTAGAAAAAAATCAAATCTATTAGTGTGACGTGCTTCCATCCGTATACAATACATTGGTTGCAAACACTATAGAAGTACAGAAAGGAGCCTTTCACAGCTACTGAACAGTTGTCTGCAGGGTTTACTGTAGTCTGTGAGCTTTTCATTTTGTGAGTGCAGATTACGCTCCAGTTAGTTCTTCAACCACTGCCGGTTGTAGTCTGCTGACAGTGCTGAGCGTGTGTCACTGCCTCATTCTTCACATTTTTCTCTAATTGGTGCTGCTCCATTTTAGTGGAAAAAAATCTAATCTATTAGTGTGACGCGCTTCCATCCGTATACAATACATTGGTTGCAAACACTATAGAAGTACACAAAGGGGCCTTTAACAGCTACTGAACAGTTGTGTTTCAGTGTTCACTGTAGTCTGTGAGCTTTTCATTTTGTGAGTGCAGATTACGCTCCAGTTTGTTCTTCAACCACTGCCGGTTGTAGTCTGCTGAGCGTTTGTCACTGCCTCATCCTTCACATTTTTCTCTAATTGGTGCTGCTCCATTTTAGTGGAAAAAAATCTAATCTATTAGTGTGACGCGCTTCCATCCGTATACAATACATTGGTTGCAAACACTATAGAAGTACACAAAGGGGCCTTTAACAGCTACTGAACAGTTGTGTTTCAGTGTTCACTGTAGTCTGTGAGCTTTTCATTTTGTGAGTGCAGATTACGCTCCAGTTTGTTCTTCAACCACTGCCGGTTGTAGTCTGCTGAGCGTTTGTCACTGCCTCATCCTTCACATTTTTCTCTAATTGGTGCTGCTCCATTTTAGTGGAAAAAAATCTAATCTATTAGTGTGACGCGCTTCCATCCGTATACAATACATTGGTTGCAAACACTATAGAAGTACACAAAGGGGCCTTTCACAGATACTGAACAGTTGTCTGCAGGGTTCACTGTAGTCTGTGAGGAATAACCACACTTAGGCCTTATAACTTTTCTGACTTTCTTTATCAATCTACCAAGATGAAGAAGTCAGTGAGTAAGGCACGTGGTCGTGGTCGAGGCCGTGGATTTGCAGCAGGGAGAGGACGTGGGGATTCTGTGGCTGCTGCCGCACCCAGTGACACAGCATCCACCAGTTTTCCCCGTGAGCGTTCCTTTATGCGCACTTTTGTAGGAGCTCAGCGTACCCCCTGCTGCGTGAAGAACAAATTGAAGCCGTTGTTGGTTGGATGGCAGCCAATGCATCGACTTCAATAGCTTCCACCTCCTCTCAGGACCACAGCACTGTTGAACAACCATCAGTCTCTTCACCGCCTGCCAAATTGCCCAGGCAGTCAGAGAGCTCTGTACAGGAGCCAGCTGAGTCTCTGCTTCTGTTCTCAGAATCTGTTGGCTTGCAAACAGGGGCCCAGCCAAGCAGCATTCTGGAATGTGAAGAAGAGGCAGTATGCAGTGATGCGCAACAGCTGTGTCTCTCTGAATCTGAAGAGGCGGGTGAGCCAGTGCCGATGGTCAGCACACCGCAGAACGCATCTGATGATGATGAGACTCAGTTGCCAGTTTCTGTTGAGCATGGTGCTGGCCAGACCACCCAACAACAGCAGGTGTTGGAAGAGGGTAGTGGTGGAGATGATGAGGTCCAAGACCCAACATGGCGTGAGGAACAGGAAGGTGGTGGGAGCAGCTCTGAGGAAGAGATTGCCCCAACGGTCCAAACAGTAGGGAGAGGTAGGCTGCAGACTCGCTTGCCTGTAGCCTCCAGTTTGGCACCCGTTCGGAGCAGTTCTCTTACAACAGCCAAACCGGGCGCTCCCAGGACTTGCTCTGCGTGGTCCTTTTTTGATACAGTTGCAGATGATATTTGCTATGTCAAATGCAAGCTGTGTAATCAAAAAATTAAAAGAGGTAAAAGTGTCAGTAACCTTAATACAACAAATATGTGGAAACATGTGCGGTCAAAGCACTTTGTTGAGTTACAAAGACACACTGGAGATGTAGGCCAACCTACAGCAGCACCTACATCTTCAGCTCGTGTTGGAGCCTCTTCCTCCAGTTCACACACAGCTGGTTCGGCTTCCTCAAAGGATCGCCATGGAAGAACCTCTGTCACTGTTGTCCAGAGACACAGTGTTATTCCACCCACAGCTGCAAGTTCCCTGTCATCCTCACACACCCAGGCCACAAAACAGCCATCGGTAGCACAGGCATGGGATAAAAGACGGCCATACTCGGCAAACCATCCACGAGCACAGGCTCTGAATGCTGGCATTGCAAAACTCCTGTCCCTTGAAATGCTGTCATTCAGGCTGGTGGAGACTGACAGTTTCCGTGAATTAATGGCATTGGCAGTCCCACAATACAATGTGCCCAGCCGATTTTATTTCAGCAGGCAAGCCGTCCCTGGTCTGCAAAAGCATGTTGAGGCAAAAATTAAACATGCGCTACTAAACGCCGTCAGTAGCAAGGTCCACCTGACCACCGATGCGTGGACCAGTACCCATGGCCAGGGACGATACCTTTCACTCACTGCCCATTGGGTGAATGTTGTGGAGCCGGGTACAGATCTTGCGAGTGGCGCTGTACGTGTTCTGCCAACTCCAAGGATTGCCGGAATCAAGTCTGTCCACATTGACTCCTCCTCCTACTCCAGTTCCTCAGAATCATCGCTGCAGGAGCCGTCACGGTCTACCTCCACATGGACCCGTGGACGCTTACCTGATGCGACCGATATGAGCACAGCCGTGGCCAAACGGCAACAGGCCGTTCTGAAATTAATTCCCATGGGTATCTAAGCCACACAGCGCAGGAGGTCTGGAATGCCATCAAGCAGGAGAGCGACGTGTGGTTTTTGCCAGCGAATCTCCAGCCAGGCTTGGTAGTGTGTGACAATGGCCGAAATCTGGTGGCAGCTCTGGGCCTTGGCAAACTCACTCACATACCATGTCTGGCACATGTGCTCAACTTGGTCATGCAGAGTTTTTTGAGGGACTATCCGGATCTTGATGCACTGCTGCACAAGGTCCGCCTAGAGTGCGCTCACTTGCGACGTTCCAGCATGGCCAGATCGCCATTGCAGCTCTGCAACGCAGATTGCGCCTTCCTGAACATCGCATCATATGTGACGTATCCACCAGGTGGAATTCAACGTTACATATGTTGGAGCGGTTGTGTGAGCAGCAGCCAGCAGTAATGGAGTATCAGCTGCATCAGGCGCAATCAACACGCAATTTGCGCCGTCCACACTTCACCATTAATGAGTGGGCCACTATGAAGGACATGTGCCACGTTTTGCGTGCGTTTGATGAGTCAACGCGGATGGCGAGTGCAGATGATGCACTAGTCAGCCTGACTGTCCCCCTTATCTGCCTGCTTCAAAAAACACTGCAAGCAATAAGGGATGAGGTTTTGGAAGAGGTGGAGGATGAGGAGTCACAAATTCCATCACCTTCTGGAAAGTCAGCGCAACGTGGTTCCTCACAAAGGGCTGGGCAGGGCTCACTTTGTGAGGAGGATGATGAGGAGGAGTCAATGGAGGAGGAAGACATCGCTCCAGAGGGAGGTACACAACGCTCTAGTCAGTATGTAGAGCGAGGGTGGGGTGATGCAGAGCAGGCAGAGATGACGCCTCTTGCAGAGGACAGCGTTTCTTTGCCAGTTGGGAGTCTGCAGCACATGGTTGATTTCATGCTGCAGTGCCTAAGAAACGACCGCCGCATCGCCCACATTCTCACGACGTCTGATTATTGGGTGTACACCCTCCTAGACCCTCGCTACCGGGACAACGTCAAAAGCCTCATCACACCGTTGAACCGGGAGCGTAAAATGCGGGAGTACCAAGACACACTGGTGCAATCCCTAATGTTCTACCTTACTGCCGAGAGCACTGCTGCTGCTACTGCTTTACAAAGCAGCTCTGTGCGTCGAGGCAGTGTAGAGAGCTCTGCAACAAGAGGGAGCACACGCAGTGCCTCTGCACAGGGAAAGACCAGTATGTTAAAAATGTGGCAAAGTTTTGTGGCAGCGCCACAAATGTCTACACCATCCGAGAGGGCTCCAGTCAGCGGGAGGCAACGTATCCGTCAGATGGTGACAGACTACTTGGCTTTGCCTCTCAGTGTACTCCCAGATGGCTCTTCCCCATTCAAGTTTTGGGTCTCTAAGCTGGATACATGGCCAGAGCTTAGCCAGTATGCATTGGAGGTGCTGGCTTGCCCTGCTGCCAGTGTATTATCGGAGCGCGTCTTTAGTGCTGCAGGTGGTGTACTAACAGACCGTCGCATGCGACTATCCTCCGATAATGTAGACCGGCTTACTTTTCTGAAAATGAATAAGGCATGGATCTCGCCAGAATTTGTCTGTCCGTTTTCAGATTAAATTACTGGTTCGCAACGTTATCCATGTCTCCTGTTATGTTCATCTTTCTACCACCTGAACTCTACTCCCTGGGCTCCAACACTGCCAGTTGCTGCTCAGAAGTGTCGTGTCCACAGAACAAAACACAAGCTCTACTGTTAGTGGGTTCAGTAACGCCAGCTGTTCCCCTGCTGTGTGAACGGCAAGAAGTCTCCTGTTCCCGACACATGGACAGAAAAACACATGACCAACATGCTCCAAATAGGGAAGAGCCGTCACCCTGCTTGTTATGCTGAAAACATGAAATTGTGAAGTTTTGCAGGCCTAGAATGATAAATTTTATGACAAATATGGACAAATAATAATTTGTCATCACAGCGCATATCTGCACATGTCTATTAGAAATGGAACAAAAATAAAACATAGTCTACTCTTCACATTTTGAAATTAATGCATAAAAGTACATTTCATATTATAAATTTAATGCTTTTTAAGGAACTTTATCTGTACCTGTAAGATAATGCAGTCAATGGATGTACGAATCATTAAATCCTCATCATCATCATCACGAGTTTTATTTATGACAGACATTATAAAATACACATACTGATGCCAACTGTAACTTCAAACACCATATATGAAATGGCCGCAGTAAACATGGTAATAATGTCCAATAATAAATTATTACATCTAGAAAGTGCATCATGCATACTGACAATAGGTAGTTATACCTGCAAGTGCTGTTGAAACAACCACAAAGATATAAATTAAGACTGGTATATAGGTATCACAGTGCATAGTTACTCATGACAATGTTGATGTAATACTGTATCTCAATTAAGTCAGCGTCAACCATTAGGCTTGTTAGTCTTGTACATTGTTAAAGAGGGAACGTAATTTTTTGTTTGTCATAGGTGGAGTATTACACATTCAATTATTACTGCTGTATTTTTTTTTGCATCCCTAGTGCGCAATAACGCAGCCTAACCTCACATTTATAGTCAGCTAATTGCCACAACGCTACCCTACCCTACGCGTGACAGTAGGTAGTGTTGACGGAATAAAGCTTTGCGCAACCAGACATTCTTTTAACCCTCTTCAACACTCTACAAGCAAAAAATGCATGATTTCAGCCGCAGACTTTATGACGTACAGTATAACATCGGCATTACCCATCAAGGCTGTCCACTGTCTGATACAGACATAGAATATACCTTTGCTATCCGTAGCCTTTGTTTCACCTACACTTGCAGGCACACACTTAAATTGTGACAAACAATGCCTAATGTTTTTTTAAATGGTTATTTTTTATCGTACATTATTGTGTCATCAATCATCACATTGATGAGTCCATGCTGGACATGTCATACATGCTATAGAAAGTTACGATTTTATGAACTTAAATAATTGAAATGTCTGTGACTGTCACATAAAGTTTGCGATGATGATGAGAGTGACTATTACAAAATCCATTGTCTTCACTATGTTATGGTTTAACATAGCGTTCCTTAAGCATTATTCATAAAAAAAAAAAATGGACTTTTATTCTTAAATTTACAACACTATATTTTGTTACCAATTTTTTTGGGTGTTGTTTTTGTTCCATTTATTTTGGCATGTGCATATATGCTTTATATTTGTATTTTCTTTAAATTTTCCTTCTTGAAATTAGAAAACATGTGTATCTTTGTACCGTGTTAGCCAGTAGATAGAAAAATATTTAGACTTCAGAGTCAGCAGTGGTTGATACCTTTTAATGGATAACTGAAAAGATGGAAACAAATTGCAAGCTTTCAAGGCTACTCACGTCTCTTCATCAGGCAAAGACTAAATAAAAAAATTAAGCATCACATATATTTCTATACACAACAGGACACAGGAATAGTGCAATAGGTAAGACAAGTAAGTGACGTGTATCAGAACTGTCATTATCTCACAGGGATGAACATAAATATTGGAACAGTTCCTAGATAAGGATAGAAAGTTGATTGCCCTCTCATTGGCGTGTTTTTTTGGGTTTTCATGACCCTGGAAGGGCATAGACGCAGATTCCTTAATTGATATAGAATGACATAAATCCATGTGATCTATTCATTCCATCACTAACAGTGTCAAAGGTCATGATGAGCTTATATCTGAAACCTTTGTACGTTTCTCATATTTGAAGTTATATTTTAATACCAGTAATTCCATATCCATCATGCTATGACCGGGCATACAAAAGTCTTTGCCACAGGTAAATTCATTAATTTATCTGTGATTGTGTGGCGCTGATAATTCATCCTTGTTCTCCTTTTTGTTGCCGGTCTCCCCTCACTTGTCCCTCCCTCACTTGTCTTAGCTATTCCTGTGTCCTGTTGTGTGTAGAAATATGTGATTCTTCATTTTTGGCTTTACTCTTAGCCTGATGAAGACACCTGAGTAGTCTCGAAAGCTTTGAATTTGTTACCATATTTTCAGTTAGCCATTAAACGTTATCAACCACAGAGGACTGTCAAGTATAAATATTTTTCTATTCTTGTAATTGAAATTCATCATTTTATTGTCGTAGTAAAACTTCATTTATTCTTGTTTGAAGTACATACATTTGCAATGGCCACGTAACAAGGCAATAACCAATATTTTATGCCTACCACCCTCCTTGACCCTGGGCTTCAACAGCACCATTGCTGCTCAGAAGTGTTAGATGCACAGATGAAAACAATCGCTGATGTGTTTCTGGGGTTCAGTAACGCCTGCTGTTCCCCTGCTGTGTGTCTGGCAAACAGTCCTGCTGCCTCCACCATGTTCTCTTCTCATCCCTGGGTTACAACACCGCCAGTTGTTTCTCAGAAGTGCTGTTAGCACAGTCTACACTTGCTCCTGTGTTACTGGGGTTCAGTAATGTCAGCTGTTCCCCTGCTGTGTGAACGGCAAAAAGTCTGCTGCCTCCACCATGTTCTCTTCTCATCCCTGGGTTACAACACCGCCAGTTGTTTCTCAAAGTCTTAGAAGTTAACACTTGCCCGTGTTGGGTTATAATGTCACTGTTCCTGTGTGAACGGAAAAAGTCGTGCCCCACATGTTCTCTCTCATCGGTTAACACCTGCCAGTGTTTCTCAGAAGGCTGTTCACAGTTAACACTGCCGGTTACGGGTTCAGTAATGTCAGCTGTTCCCCTGCTGTGTGAACGGCAAAAAGTCCTGCTGCCTCCACCATGTTCTCTTCTCATCCCTGGGTTACAACACCGCCAGTTGTTTCTCGAAGTGCTGTTAGCACAGTTAACACTTGCTCCCGTGTTACTGGGTTCAGTAATGTCAGCTGTTCCCCTGCTGTGTGAACGGCAAACAGTCCTGCTGCTCCACCATGTTCTCTTCTCATCCCTGGTTACAACACCGCCAGTTGTTTCTCGGAAGTGCTGTTAGCACAGTCTACACTTGCTCCCGTGTTACTGGGTTCAGTAATGTCAGCTGTTCCCCTGCTGTGTGAACGGCAAACAGTCCTGCTGCTCCACCATGTTCTCTTCTCATCCCTGTTTTACAACACCGCCAGTTGTTTCTCGGAAGTGCTGTTAGCACAGTCTAACACTTGCTCCCGTGTTACTGGGTTCAGTAATGTCAGCTGTTCCCCTGCTGTGTGAACGGCAAACAGTCCTGCTGCCTCCACCATGTTCTCTTCTCATCCCTGGGTTACCAACACCGCCAGTTTTTTCTCGGAAGTGCTGTTAGCACAGTGAACACTTGTCCTTTGTTTACTGGGGTTCAGTAATGTCAGCTGTTCCCCTGCTGTGTGAACGCAAAAAGTCCCTGCTGCCTCAACTTTAATTTCCATGGTACCTTCTGCTACCCATCCGGGTTCCAGTACCGTCAGCTGGTTCTCCGCAGTGCCTTGGCCTAGGTGCCTCCATGTCGGTATCCGAGTTCCAGCAACGTCTGCTGGTCCTTGGTAGTGCTTTGGAGCACAGGTACCTCCTGCTTAGTAACCGTGTCCCAGTAATGTCAGCTGGTCCTCGGTTGTGCCATTGGCTCTTTCCTTCTGCTAACCCTCCGGGTTCCAGCACAGTCAGCTGGTCCTCGTACTTTCATTGGCTCTTGTACCTTCTGCTACCCATCCGGGTTCCAGTACCGTCAGCTGGTTCTCCGCAGTGCCTTTGGCCTAGGTGCCTCCATGTCGGTATCCGAGTTCCAGCAACGTCTGCTGGTCCTTGGTAGTGCTTTGGAGCACAGGTACCTCCTGCTTAGTAACCGTGTCCCAGTAACGTCAGCTGGTCCTCGGTTGTGCCATTGGCTCTTTTCCTTCTGCTAACCCTCCGGGTTCCAGCACAGTCAGCTGGTCCTCGTTACTTTCATTGGCTCTTGTACCTTCTGCTACCCATCCGGGTTCCAGTACCGTCAGCTGTTCTCCGCAGTGCCTTTGGCCTAGGTGCCTCCATGTCGGTATCCGAGTTCCAGCAACGTCTGCTGGTCCTTGGTAGTGCTTTGGAGCACAGGTACCTCCTGCTTAGTAACCGTGTCCCAGTAACGTCAGCTGGTCCTCGGTTGTGCCATTGGCTCTTTTCCTTCTGCTAACCCTCCGGGTTCCAGCACAGTCAGCTGGTCCTCGTTACTTTCATTGGCTCTTGTACCTTCTGCTACCCATCCGGGTTCCAGTACCGTCAGCTGGTTCTCCGCAGTGCCTTTGGCCTAGGTGCCTCCATGTCGGTATCCGAGTTCCAGCAACGTCTGCTGGTCCTTGGTAGTGCTTTGGAGCACAGGTACCTCCTGCTTAGTAACCGTGTCCCAGTAACGTCAGCTGGTCCTCGGTTGTGCCATTGGCTCTTTTCCTTCTGCTAACCCTCCGGGTTCCAGCACAGTCAGCTGGTCCTCGTTACTTTCATTGGCTCTTGTACCTTCTGCTACCCATCCGGGTTCCAGTACCGTCAGCTGGTTCTCCGCAGTGCCTTTGGCCTAGGTGCCTCCATGTCGGTATCCGAGTTCCAGCAACGTCTGCTGGTCCTTGGTAGTGCTTTGGAGCACAGGTACCTCCTGCTTAGTAACCGTGTCCCAGTAACGTCAGCTGGTCCTCGGTTGTGCCATTGGCTCTTTTCCTTCTGCTAACCCTCCGGGTTCCAGCACAGTCAGCTGGTCCTCGTTACTTTCATTGGCTCTTGTACCTTCTGCTACCCATCCGGGTTCCAGTACCGTCAGCTGGTTCTCCGCAGTGCCTTTGGCCTAGGTGCCTCCATCTCGGTATCCGAGTTCCAGCAACGTCTGCTGGTCCTTGGTAGTGCTTTGGAGCACAGGTACCTCAAGCTTAGTAACCGTGTCCCAGTAACGTCAGCTGGTCCTCGGTTGTGCCATTGGCTCTTTTCCTTCTGCTGACCCTCCGGGTTCCAGCACAGTCAGCTGGTCCTCGTTACTTCCATTGGCTTTTGTACCATCACCAACAGGACAAAGAAGGTTAAGACAAACTACAAGATACAGAACAAGAGACAGAAGAACAATAAGCAGAAGATCAAAAAGCAGAAGAACATTAAGTATAAGACCAAAATGAAGAGCAAAATATATGCTCTAAATTCTAAGCAGAAGAAGACTAAGCAGTGTATGGGGGTGAGTCCGTTCCTCCTCGTGGTGCCCCTGGAAAATGCCTGCTGCTGCAGGCTAAACTGAACACGGACAAATACTGTTGTAATTTAAATCTTTTGTGACAGCAAGAACGGAAGGATGAACAATTCATACTTTGACAGATTACAAGTACAGGATTCTCTGTCACAAATAAGAATATGATGAAGAAGATGAAGTACAATATGAATTAGAATAATAGTTTAATAAGAAGAATATGAGTAATGTTAACAAAAAGATGAATAGCAAGAAGTTTAAGAAGAAGATAAAGAAGGTGAAGATGAAGAATAATTTCATGAAAAAGATGATGCTGCTGAAGATTATGAAGGAGAAAGTGTGTCAAAAGTTAAAAAGGTGAAAAGCATGGAAGTTGTGAAATATACATATTTGCCAAAATAGAAAAAACGTGAACAACATTGTCAATTTCTTCGTCAATCCGAACATCTTTAAAAAAAAAAATATTTATGCTATTCCATTTGATTGGGTTAAACATCTATGCCTTTAATGTCTCCTCAACCTTCCCCAATACATTCTACATTACTCTTTGTTGTTTTCCTTCATGTACAATTAACCAACAAGGCAAGAATGGGTTTTTTTTAATTCCGATATTTTGTTCCCATAGACTTACATTGTATTTCCGGTATCGGTATCGGGTATCGCCGATATTTTTTGGGTATCGGCGATACCATTCCGATTCCGATACTTTTGGATATCGGAAAGTATCGCTCAACTCTAGCGATGACGTCACTGCCCGGCGCCGGCAGTCAGACGCTGAGAGGGAGAGCAGTGAGCAGCGCAGGAGCCGGGAGCAAGAGAGGCGAGTACAGGATTTATTATTTTTGTAAAGGGGGCTGCATTATATTACAGAGCAGAGGCTCCATATGGGGGTACATTATAAATAAGGCTGCCTATGGGGGTGCATTATAAATAAGGCTGCCTATGGGGTGCATTATAAATAAGTCTGCCTATGGGGGAGTGCATTATAATAGAGAGGCTGCCTATGGGGGTGCATTAAAAGTAAGACTGCCTATGGGGTGCATTATAAATAAGGCTGCCTATGGGGTGCATTATAAATAAGACTGCCTATGGGGTGCATTATAAATAAGACTGCCTATGGGGGTGCATTATAAATAAGGCTGCCTATGGGGTGCATTATAAATAAGACTGCCAATGGGGGTACATTATAAATAAGACTGCCAATGGGGGTACATTATAAATAAGGCTACCTATGGGGATGCATTATAAATAAGGCTGGCTATGGGGATGCATTATAAATAAGGCTGCTTATGGGGGTGCATTATAATACAAAGGCTGCCTATGAGTGCATTATATTAATCTAATATATCAAAATATAATATTTATTATCTTTAGAAGTTAAATGTTTATAACGTTTGTAATGTTTTTTTGTTAAATTAAAAACCAAGTTTGTTAAAAAAAATTCTGGCTCCTAAATTTTTAGCCCCAAAGGTGGTTTGCACGTTAATGATTGGGCCAAGTTTTACAATTCTGACCACTGTCTCTTTATGAGGTTATTACTCTGGAACGCTTCAACGGATCTTTGCGATTCTGAGTTTGTTTTCTCGTAACATATAGTACTTCATGTTAGTGGTAAAATTTCTTCGATATAACTTGCGCTTATTTTTGAAAAAAAAAACGCAAATATGGTGAAAATTTTGAAAATTTACCAATTTTCAAACTTTGAATTTTTATGTCCTTAAAACAGAGAAATCTGTCACAGAAAATAGTTAATAAATAACATTTCCCACATGTCTACTTTACATCAGCACAATTTTGGAACCAAAATTTTTTTGTTAGGAAATTATAAGGGTTAAAAGTTTACCAGAGATTTCTCATTTTTACAACAAAATTTACAAAGCCATTTTTTTAGGGACCACCTCACATTGGAAGTCACTTTGAGGGGTCTATATGGCAGAAAAATACCCAAAAGTGACACCATTCTTAAAACTGCACCCCTCAAGGTACTCAAAACCACAGTCAAGAAGTTTATTAACCCTTCAGGTGCTTCACAGGAGCTGAAGCAACGTGGAAGGAAAAAATGAACATTTAACTTTTTAGTCATAAAAATGATTTTTTACAAACTTTTTTTTATTTTCACAAGGGTAAAAGGAGAAAATGGACATATAAAGTTGTTGTCCAATTTCTCCTGAGTACACCAATGCCCCATATGTGAGGGAAACCCACTGTTTGGGCACACAGCAGAGCTCATAAGGGAAGAAGCGCCGTTTGACTTTTTCAAACCAAAATTGCCTGAATTGAGATTGGACGCCATGTCGCGTTTGGAGAGCCCCTGATGTGCCTAAACAGTGGAAACCCCCCACAAGTGACACCATTTTGGAAACTAGACCCCCTATGGAACTTATCTAGATCTTAGATCTGTTGTGAGCACCTTGAACCCCCAAGTGTTTCACAAAAGTTTATAATGCCTGGGTGTGAAAAAAAAAATTTCAACAAAAATTTTTTAGTCCCAATTTTTGATTTTTCCCAAGGAAACTGGACCTCAAAAGTCATCCAATTTGTCCTGAGTACGCTGATACCCCATACGTGGGGGGGAACTGTTTGGGCACACGGCAGGGCTTGGAAAGGAAGTAATAACGTTTTGGAATGCAGACGTTGATGGGTGTCATGTTCCGTTTGCAGAGCCCCAGATGTGCCTAAACAGTGGAAACCCCCACAAGTGACCCCATTTTGGAAAGTAGACCCCCTAAGGAACTTATCTAGTTCTGTGGTGAGCACTTTGAACCCCAAGTGCTTCACAGAAGTTTATAATGCCCGGGCATGAAAATAAAAAATCCTATTTTTTTCCCACAAACATCTTTTAGTCACCAATTTTTTATTTTCCCAAGGGTAACAGGAGAAATTGGACCACAAAAGTTGTTGTCCTATTTGTCCTGAGTACGTTGATAACACATACGTGGGAGTGAAGCACTGTTTGGGCGCACGGCAGAGCTCAGAATGGAAGGAGCGCCATTTGACTTTTTCCAACCAAAATTGGCTGGAATTGTGATTGGATGCCATGTTACATTTGGAGAGCCCCAGATGTGCCTAAACAGTGGAAACCCCCCACAAGTGACCCCATTTTGGAAACTAGACCCCCTAAGGAACTTATCTAGATCTATGGTGAGCAATTTTAACCCCCAAGTGGTTCACACAAATTTATAACATAGAGCTGTAAAATTAAAAAAATCATATTTTTTTCTACAAAAATGATCTTTTAGTCCCCAATTATTTATTTTCCCAAGGGTAACAGGAGAAATTGGACCCCAAAAGTTGTTTTGCAATTTGTTCTGAGTACGCTGATGCCTCATATGTGGGAGAAAACTACTGTATGGCCACACGTCGGGGCTCGGAAGGGAAGCAGTGACGTTTTGGATTGCAGACTTTGATGGAATGGTCCGCGGGCATCATGTCGCGTTTCGAGAGCCCCTGATGTGCCTAAACATTGCAAACCTCCCAAAAGTGACACCATTTTGGAAACTAAACCACCAAAGGTACTTATCTAGATGTGTGGGGAGAAGTTTGAACTCCCAAGTGCTTCACAAAAGTTTATAACTTAGATCCATAAAAATAAAAAATCATATCACATTTGTAGAGCCCCTGATGTGCCTAAACAGTGGCAACCCCCCAATTCTAACTCCAACCCTAACCCCAACACACCCCTAACCCTAATCCCAACCCTAACCCTAATTCTAACTTTAGCCCCAACCCTAACCCTAACTTTAGCCCCAATTCTAACCCTAAGGGGAAAATGGAAATAAATACATTTTTAAATTTTATTACTGTATATACTCGAGTATAAGCAGACCCGAGTATAAGCCGACCCCCTAATTTTGCCACAAAAAAACTGGGAAAACTTATCGACTTGAGTATAAGTCTAGGTGGAAAATGAGGCAGCTACGGGTAAATTTCAAAATTAAAATAGATAATAAAAGTAAAATGAAAGTAGATTAAATGCTTTTGAATAGCCATATTGAATCAGGAGCCCCATATATTATGCTCCATATGGTACCCCATGTATTATGCCCCATATGCTGCCCCATGTATTATGCCCCATATATTATGCCCCATATGCTGCCCATGTATTGTGCCCCCATATGATGCTCCATAAGTTATGCCCCATATTCTGCCCCATATGCTCCACAGATTATGCCCCATATGCTCCACATGTTCCACAGATTATGCCCCATAGATTATGCCCCATATTTTCCACAGATTATGCCCCATATGCTCCATATATTATGCCCCATATGTTCCACAGATTATGCCCCATATGTTCCACAGATTATCCCCCATATGTTCCACAGATTATGCCCCATATGTTCCACAGATTATGCCCCACATGTTCCACAGATTATGCTCCATAGATTATGCCCCATATGTTCCACAGATTATGCCCCATATGCTCCATAGATTATGCCCCATAGTATAGGTCACATATGCTGCCGCAACAGCAAAAAAAATGACATACTCACCTCTCGTCGCTGGGGGCCAGGTGCCGGTGTCCTGAGCAGGCGGGGACACCGGCGAGTTATGGGGGACAGGTGCCGGTGTCACCGCTGGCTCAGGGCCCGGCACCTGCAATATTTACCAGTCCCCAGACTACCGCTGAGCGCCGCTGTCTTCCGGGTCCTCCAGCAGTGAATGCTCAGACAGAGGGCGTGGCGCGCACTAAACACATCATCGCACCCTCTGACCTGAACATTCACAGCTAGAGGACGCGAGGACACAGCGGCGAGCAGCGTTGGAACGAGGACAGGTTAATATGGAATATACTCACCCTCTCCTGGAGCGTCTCTGCAGCCCCTGCTCTTCTCCCACGGTCTCCGGCGCTATACCTAACTTCAGCGGTCATGTGGTACCGCTCATTAAAGTCATGAATATGTGCATATTCATGACTTTAATGAGCGGTACCACTGATGGCTGAACACAGGCGCCGGAGACCGTGGGAGAAGAGCAGGGGCTGCACACGCTGTCACACGCTAAAAAAATAGTTTTTGCATCACCACATTTTGAGAGCTATAATTTTTGCATATTTTGGCCCACAGAGTCATGTGAGGTCTTATTTTTTGCAGTACGAGTTCACGTTTTTATTGGTACCATTTTTGGGCACGTGACTTTTTTGATCGCTTTTTATTATGATTTTTGGGAGGTTAGAATGAACAAAAACCAGCAATTCATGAATTTCTTTTGGGGAGGCATTTATACCGTTCCGCGAGTGGTAAAATTGGTAAAGCAGTTTTATTCTTCGGGTCAGTATGATTACGGCGATATTTCATTTATATCATTTTTTGTGTTTTGGCGCTTTTATACAATAAAATCAATTTAATATAAAAAATAATTATTTTTGCATCGCTTTATTCTGCGAGCTATAACTTTTTTAATTTTTCGCTGATGACGCTGTATGGTGGCTCATTTTTTGCGGGACAAGATGACGTTTTCAGTAGTACCATCGTTATTTATATCCATCTTTTTGATCGCGTGTTATTCCACTTTTTGTTCAGCGATATGATAAAAAAAAAACAAAGCAAAAAACAATGCTTTAAGAGGTTGACTAAAGGGGTTAACTAGTGGGACAGTTTTATAGGGCGGTCATTACGCACGCGGCGATACCAAATACGTGTACTTTTATTGTTTTTTTTTTTATTTACATACAGAAATGAATTTATTGAGGAATATTTTTTTTTCCGAGGATTTTTTTTAAATTATTTTTACAAATGTTTATTTTATTTTTTTTACATTTTTGCTTTGTCCCAGGGTGGGGCATCACTGTATAATGTCAGATCGCTGGTCTGGCACTGTGCACAGCACTCTGTCAGACCAGCGATCTCAATGGCACTGCTGCAGGCTTTCTCAGCGCCTGGTCTCAGCAGTCACTGAGGAAGCCGCTTCCCTGCAAGACCCGGAAGGACCCCGCGGTCATCTTGGATCTGGGGTCCTGCAGGGAGGAGGGTCCCTTGGAACAGCGTGATACATCGCGCTGTTCTGAGGGTCTCAGGGAAGCACGCAGGGGGCCCCTCCCTGCGCGATGCTTCCCTATACCACCGGAACACTGCGATAATCTTTGATTGCAGTGTGCCAGGGGTTAATGTGCCGGGAGAGGTCCGTGACCACTCCTGGCACATAGTGACGTGTGTCAGCTGTGATAATCAGCTGACACCCGGCTGCAATCAGCTGTGCTCCCCCTGTGAGCACAGCTGATCGTGATGGTCAGGTCAACTGGACGGGATAGTACGTCCGATGGCAGAAAGGGATTAAAGACTAAGAGTTTGAAAATGTCTATGAGGGAATGACATATTTGCACATTTTGAAGGGATTATATCCAAATCTAAAAACCCTCTATTTAGCCAATATTTTTTGAGTACGTTTAAAGGGAAGGTGCCACGATTTAAATTTGTTTATTAATAATTATTGATTATAAAATCAATCATTTTTCATACAAAATTAAATGCACTAATTTAAAAGGTTTTTTCTATAACGGCAGCTGGCTTTTTTTTTTTGTATCTGTAAGGCCGTGTTCATACTTTGCAAAAATACAGTTTTTTTGTTTTCTGCAGATGTCCATACCAAACTACACAGTAACAATCTTCTCCTTATTTGATGAGTTTCTGGTGCAGATGTGAAGCCGCGTTAATGTGTTTTTTTATAGAACAGAAGAGCTTTGATTTTGTACTTAAAAACGTAGCTGCAGTTCTTTATTTTATCTTTGGCTCTGCATAGAAAAGAGAAAAAAGCAACAAAACCGCAGTTCAGAAACGTCATTAGACACACAGGGGCGCAGTTTTCATGAAGTCACATCCACTTTGCTTGTACAGGTAAACACAGCAGAATTTTTGTTCAAAAAAAGCAGTAGAAAAAAACGCAGCATTTATTCTACATATGAACATGGTCTAAATTTCGAAGTAAAGTGGATGTGATTCCATGAAATCTCCGACCCCTGTGGTCTGAAGACTCTGCTCAACCTCGGAGTTTCGGTGCATTTTTTCTCTATAGGCTTCTTCTGAAAAAAAAAAACGCAAGAAGAAAAACGCTGTTACATATTTAAGCGCCGAATCAAAGTTTTTCTGTACTATGGAAAAAGAGTTAAAAACGTTATTTCATCTTACTAATTCTTTTTCTACAATGCAGACTATTATAAAGTTTTTATTAGAACTCAATGCACAGAATTTTACGCTATGTAATAGTATTTATCTATATCCTCGTCTCTCCACTTGTTTTTACAGGTGTTCTTCCTTTCCCTTTTCTTTCCTTTCCCATTGATTTTCTTCCCCTTCTCCCCCTTAAATGTGTATCGAAACCCATTTCCTTTGAATATCCTGTACATACTAACCTTTTTCATTTTCCTTCTATCCCTTTAACGTTTCCTTTTCCCTTTGGCCCATTTTCCTCAATAAACTATATTTTTCCTCCTTCTCATCCATATCTGCCCAAAATCACATCAAATAAGCGGGGAAAACGCATAAAAGAAATGCAGCAAACATGTAATCATCAGAGAAGATTGTTACTGCGTTGTATGATGTGGACACCTGCAAAAAAAAAAAAATCAGCAGAAAGAACGCAGCATTTACGCTACGTGTGAACACGGCCTCAGCTTTACAGTTTTATTACATTTTTATGGGTTTAATAGAGAATCATACAATTTTTTTCGTCATTTACCGATCCCCATAAATAATCTGATCGGTGTGTTGTGCGGGTCGTTATGATTACAACTACACCAAATATGTCCTTGTTATGTGCTGATTTGTGTTCATTATTTTTTAAAAAAGGAATTAAAAATTTCTTTTCTTTTTCATTATCAAGTGTGCTTCTGATTGGGGTGGGTGGGATGATGATGATGAGGGGACAATCACAGGTCCTCTATGGGGACTAACAAATACAATGAAAATTAAAGTTCACATCTCCCTCTTATTTCCCCAATAAAAAAATACAGATATTTGGTATCGCTACATTCATAAAAGTCCGATCTATCAAAATGTAAAATGAATTAACCAGATCAATAAACGGTATAATGAGAAAAAAAATAAAATCCCCAGAATTGTGTCTTCAAACACTGCAACAAAATGTAATTAGTGATGATCAAAACATTGTATCTACTCTAAAATTGTATATATTAAAAGATTGGATTAGGGAACAAAAAACAATCTCTCACATAGCTATAGTGAGGGAAAAATAAAAACGTTGTGGTTATTGGAAAATGGCAGGAAAAATCAAAGGTGTTAATGAATACAAGAGGAAGATAATAAATGACATACAGGATAAAGATGCACACAAATTACTTAGAATAAAAGGAAATAAACCAGAAACTGATCACTTACATTTTGTGTTTAGGATCCAGGGGAGGCAGAAATGAGAACAAGTCTTCAATGGGACTGACTCCAAGAAATGACCAACATGCAGAAGTCTTCCACACATTTTTACCACCTTGTCTGTTTGTTCCCATCCCCCATCCTGTGATGTCACCTCCAGGCAGGGTCAGGATAATTGCATTCTATGGCTCTTTATGCTGATGTATCCTCCCACCTGTGGGTTGTGATGTGTAAGGTCAAAGAAAAGTAATTCCCAGACCCAGTGTGAAAATAACAACCAGTCTACACAGGAATCCTCCACAATAAACCCTATTCCTATAGTTAGATGACATTTTCTATGAAACTTCATGGCATATTAAATGTTCACAGACCAAAGTCAAATGAGAGCTGAGGTCCAGATTATCCACTCGCAATATTTACATATTCCACTTACAATAGGGACTGTTACATATTAACTGTTTGGTGTTTGTTCCATTAACATATCAAAAGCCCATGGAATATCCCCCACAATAGTCCCACACATATAAGTACTATTGTCAGGTCTGTGCTGGGGGCTTATGACTTTGTGCAGCAGAATGCCAAGAACCAGAGTCTTCCTCCACTTAAAGAATGTGTGAATGGTTTAACTGTTAGCTATATGCCCATGTTGTGTTTTTTAAGCTTTTCCACAGCGGTTTTGCTGCTGCAGAAACGCTTACAAAACGCATTCCATGCAATCCTATGTGATTCTGCAGTTGCTGTGCCCATGCTGCGTTTTTTCCGCAGCGGAATCGCATAGCGGAAAGAAACGCAGCATGTTCGTTAATTTTGCGGAATTGCGGCGATACTGTTGCCATAGGATTGCATTGAAATGCTCACTTTACGCATGTGGTCATGCCCACCATGCGTAAAGTGACCGTTTCATGTGCGGATGGTACCCAGGGTCTGGAGGAGAGGAGACTCTCCTCCAGGCCCTGGGTACCATATTTCTGTGAAAAATAGGATTAAAATAAAAAATAGGGATATACTTAACCGCTGTCGGCCCGTGGAGTCCTCCCCGTCCTCAGTGGTGCACGCGGTGGCTTTGTTCCCAGGAGTGCATCGCGCCAAAATGACCTTTGTGACATGGCGGTCGAGTGACAGCTACGTCATCAGAGGTCATTCTCGCAATGACTCACTGGGAACGAAACTTGCCGGCAGCGCCGCTGAGGACCGGGAATGCCACTGAGAAGATCGAGGGCCGACAGGAGGAGAGTATATACATATTTTTTTTTATTATTTTTAACATTCTAACTTTAACTAGTGATGCTGCATAGGCAGCATCAAGAGTAAAAAGTTGGTCACACTTGTCAAGCATTATGCTTGACAAGTGTGACCAACCTGTCAATCACTTTTCCAAGCGATGCTTTAAATCGCTTGGAAAAGTGCTTGAATTCCACAAGCTAAAAACGCTTGCATAACGCTTGTATTTTGTGGGGAAATGCATGCGAATTCTGCATGCGTTTTACTCATGGCAGGGAGTTGCGGAAATGCTGCGAACAATTCTGCAGCATTTCTACAACGTGGGCACATAGCCTCACAGTTCAACCATTCAGTGTAGGACTACTGCACCCAGCCACTGACATCTCATGCCCATGTCAATCACTAAGGAATGTATCAGACAATGGTTACATGGAGTCATCTGGCACATTTAAAATGAATTAACCAGATCAATAAACGGTATAATGAGAAAAAAAATAAAATCCCCAGAATTGTGTCTTCAAACACTGCAACAAAATGTAATTAGTGATGATCAAAACATTGTATCTACTCTAAAATTGTATATATTAAAAGATTGGATTAGGGAACAAAAAACAATCTCTCACATAGCTATAGTGAGGGAAAAATAAAAACGTTGTGGTTATTGGAAAATGGCAGGAAAAAGCAAAGGTGTTAATGAATACAAGAGGAAGATAATAAATGACATACAGGATAAAGATGCACACAAATTACTTAGAATAAAAGGAAATAAACCAGAAACTGATCACTTACATTTTGTGTTTAGGATCCAGGGGAGGCAGAAATGAGAACAAGTCTTCAATGGGACTGACTCCAAGAAATGACCAACATGCAGAAGTCTTCCACACATTTTTACCACCTTGTCTGTTTGTTCCCATCCCCCATCCTGTGATGTCACCTCCAGGCAGGGTCAGGATAATTGCATTCTATGGCTCTTTATGCTGATGTATCCTCCCACCTGTGGGTTGTGATGTGTAAGGTCAAAGAAAAGTAATTCCCAGACCCAGTGTGAAAATAACAACCAGTCTACACAGGAATCCTCCACAATAAACCCTATTCCTATAGTTAGATGACATTTTCTATGAAACTTCATGGCATATTAAATGTTCACAGACCAAAGTCAAATGAGAGCTGAGGTCCAGATTATCCACTCGCAATATTTACATATTCCACTTACAATAGGGACTGTTACATATTAACTGTTTGGTGTTCGTACCATTAACATATCAAAAGCCCATAGAATATCCCCACAATAGTCCCACACATATAAGTACTATTGTCAGGTCTGTGCTGGGGGCTTATGGCTTTGTGCAGCAGAATGCCAAGAACCAGTGTCTTCCTCTACTTACTGAAAGAATGTGTGAATGGTTTAACTGTTAAGCTCGGGTCTCACATAGCGATACACCAGAGATCCCGACAACGATCAGGATCGCTGGTGTATCGCTACATGATCGCTGCTGAGCTGCCAATCAGGCAGCTCAGGCAGCGATCAGCACAGCGACACTGTGGGTAACATCGCTTAGTTACCCGCAGTGTACCTTGGATACCAGCGCCCTGATGCAGGGAGCTGGTAATCAAGGTACACATCGGGTTTCCAGGCGCTGCGCGGTGCCTGGAAACCCGCTGTGTACCTTGGTTACCAGCGGATCGCTGGTCTCCCGCCTGTCACACACAGCGATGCGTGCCTGTCAGCGGGACACCAGCGATCAAAAAAATGTCCAGGACATTCAGCGACGATCAGCGATACCCAGCAGGGGGGCTGATCGTTGCTGAATGTCACACACAGCGATATCGCTGGGGAGATCGCTGCTGAGTCACAAAACTAGTGACTCAGCAGCGATCTCGCTAGCGAGATCGCTATGTGAGACGGGGGCTTTAGCTTTCACCCGTAAGAAAATACATGGCAAAGATGCATTGCAAACAAATGTACATTTTAGCTCTATGCCCACGTTGTGTTTTTTAAGCTTTTCCACAGCGGTTTTGCTGCTGCGGAAATGCTTAATAACCGCTTACAAAACGCATTTCATGCAATCCTAAGGGATTCCGCAGTTGCTGTGCCCATGCTGCGTTTTTTTCCGCAGCGGAATCGCATAGCAGAAAGAAACGCGGAATTCTGCTGCCATAAGATTGCATTGAAACGTTCGCGTAAAGTGACCATTTCATGTGCGGATGGTACCCAGGGTCTGGAGGAGAGGAGACTCTCCTCCAGGCCCTGGGTACCATATTTCTGTGAAAAATAGGATTAAAATAAAAAATAGGGATATACTTAATCGCTGTCGGCCCGCGGAGTCCTCCCCATCCTCAGCGGTGCACACGGCGGCTTTGTTCCCAGGAGTGCATCGCGTCAAAATAACCTTTGTGACATGGCGGTCGAGTGACCGCTACGTCATCAGAGGTCATTCTCGCAATGACTCACGGGAACAGAACTTGTCGGCAGCGCCGCTGAGGACCGGGAATGCCACTGAGGAGATCGAGGGCCGACAGAAGGAGAGTTGTGGTTTGGTAGCTGAGGAGAATAGGCAAAAAAGGCAATACACCAAAGAGGCTGGAACCTATTGGATTGCAGTAACCTGAACTAACTACACAATAGAGGTAGCCGTGGAGCGTTCCTACGTTGATCCTAGACGCCTAAAGAAAAGTACAGGAAAGGATACTCACTGCAATCCAAAAAAACCCGTAAAAAATATGAACTCTCCTGATTGCAAAAACACCTGAGATCACACGATCTCTACCACCTAAATCAGATCTCTGGTGTAACAAAACTAAGCCGCAGCCACTGAAAAAACAGGAAAAAGCAAATGAGCAAATAGCAGTGGCTTCAGATAAACTGAGAGGAGCACAAGCCCCCGGAGGGGACCTGGCTGACCTCCACAGAAGTGCAGGGAACAATGCAAAAAGCAAGCACAAAAATAAAAGCAGAAAATATCTTATCTGATAGCAGAAGATGCAGGCAAAACTCAGCAAACTTCCAAATGAACCAGGAACCACAACTGAGACAAGAACAATTGATCACCGGCAACCATCATGGGAGGGAACCTCCCTTATATCAGACCAGTCCGTGATCCCAGATTGCCATTCCTCACTGAAAGGTTCAGTACTGTCTGTAACCACCAGAATGTCCCTCTGCTCAGAAAACATCTCTAGCACATTCATAACAGTACCCTTCCCTTGAGGAGGGGTCACCGAACCCTCACTTGTACAACCAGGCCGATCAGGATGAGCTCAGTGATAGGCACGGATCAGTCTCCTAGCATGGATGTCCGAAGCAAACACCCAAGAATTGTCCTCCTGACCATAACCTCTCCACTTAACCAAACACTGGAGTTTCTGTCTAAAAAAACGAGAATCCAATATTTTCTCAATCACATACTCCAGATTGGCCTCAACCAAAACAGGGTCAGGAGGCGCAGACATAGGAACCACTGGCTCGACAAACCTCTTCAATAAGGACTTGTGGAACACGTTATGGATCTTAAATGTCACTGGAAGAAGCAAACGGAAGGAAACAGGATTAAGAATCTCCATGATCTTATAAGGTCCAATAAACCTAGGCTTAAACTTTGGAGATGCAACCCTCATAGGGATATTTCTTGAGGACAACCAAACCAAGTCCCCCACTTTAAACCGAGGACCATCAGTCCTATGCCGGTTGGCAAACCGTTGGGCCTTCTCCTGAGAGAGAGACAACCTCTCCACTACCTGGTCCCAAATCTGCTGCATTGGCTCCACAACAGAGTCAACACCCGGACAGACAGAAGCCTCGCCTGTCCCAAAGAAAATCGAGGGTGAAACCCAAAATTGCAGAAAAATGGAGA
Organism: Oophaga sylvatica; assembly: GCA_033576555.1. Taxonomy (NCBI): domain Eukaryota; kingdom Metazoa; phylum Chordata; class Amphibia; order Anura; family Dendrobatidae; genus Oophaga; species Oophaga sylvatica. The sequence continues at coordinate 96,791 of JARQOD010000251.1, forward strand.
CATCAAGGTGGCAGAGCTAGCCCTATTATTAAGAGCAAACTCAGCCAAAGGCAAAAAAGAGACCCAGTCATCTTGATCAGCAGACACAAAAGATCACAAATAAGTCTCCAAGGTCTGGTTTGTTCTCTCGGTTTGTCCATTGGTTTGAGGATGAAAAGCAGAGGAGAAAGATAATTGAACACCAAGTTTAGAACAAAATGTCCTCCAAAATCTGGAAACAAACTGGACTCCTCTGTCAGACACAAAGTTCTCCGGAATGCCATGTAACCAAACCATGTGCTGAAGGAACAAAGGCACCAATTCGGAGGAGGAAGGTAACTTAGGTAATGGCACAAGATGTATCATCTTGGAAAACCTATCACAGATTACCCAGATAACGGTCATTCTCTGAGAAACAGGGAGGTCGGAAATAAAATCCATAGAGATATGGGTCCATGGCCTCTTGGGCACAGGTAATGGCATTAACAAACCACTAGAGCGAGAGCAAGGCTTGGAGCGAGAGCAAGTCCCACAGGACTGCACAAATTCCCTGATGTCATGAGACAAAGTAGGCCACCAAAAGGACCGACTCACCAAGTCTCTGGTACCAAAAATCCCGGGATGACCAGCCAACGCGGAACAATGAATCTCAGACATCACACTCTTCTTCCACTGGTCTGGGACAAACAATTTCCCAATAGGGCAGCGCTCAGGTTTATCCTCCTGACACTCTTCCAGAGCCAGTCTCAAATTGGGCGAGATGGCGGAAAGAACTACACCCTCTTTCAAAATAACAGTAGGATCAGATAACTCAGGAGAGTTCGCAAAGAAATTCCCAGAGAGGGCATCCGCCTTAACATTCTTAGTGCCAGGAAGAAAAGAAACTACAAAATTAAAATGTGTGAAAAACAAGGCCCACCTGGCCTGTCTAGGATTAAGTCGCTTGGCTGATTCGAGATAAACCAGATTCTTATGGTCCGTGACACCTGATGTTTGGCTCCTTCCAGCCAATGTCTCCACTCTTCAAAGGCCCACTTCATGGCCAATAACTCCCGATTACCCACGTCATAATTACGTTCAGTTGGAGAAAATTTTCGAGAGATAAAATCACAAGGGTTACTCTTAGAGGTCTCTAGATCTCTTTGGGACAAACGGTAGAGAAACATCAGGCTGCCGTAGAACTGGAGCAGAAGTGAATCTCTGCTTAAGTTCCGGAAATGCAGAGACTGCCTCAGGAGGTCAATTCACCACATCAGAACCCTTTTTGGTCAAATCAATCAATGGTTTAACAATACCAGAGAAATTACCAATAAATTTACGATAAAAATTGGCAAAACCCAAAAATCTCTGAAGAGCCTTTAATAAAGTAGGTTGGACCCAATCACAGATGGCCTGAACCTTGACCGGGTCCATTTCAATAACAGACGGAGACAAAATGAATCCCAGAAATGAGACCTTCTGTACGCCAAAAAGACACTTTGATCCCTTCACATACAGTGCATTCTCTCTCAAAATCTGGAACACAGTCCGAACATGTTTCACATGAGAGTCCCAGTCATTAGAAAAAATCAAGATATCATCCAAATAAACAATCAGAAATTTATCCACAAAATCCCTGAAAATATCATTCATGAAGGATTGGAAGACGGAAGGAGCATTAGTGAGCCCAAAGGGCATCACTAGGTACTCAAAATGCCCCTCTGGGGTTTTAAACGCCGTCTTCCATTCATCCCCGTGCTTAATGCGAATAAGGTTATACGCCCCCCTGAGGTCAAGCTTGGTAAACCAACTAGCACTTTTCACCCTGGAAAACAGGTCAGAAATCAAGGGTAACGGATATTGATACTTCACAGTGATCTTATTAAAGAGACGATAATCAATACACGGCCTCAATGAACCATCCTTTTTGGCCACAAAGAAAAAACCGGCACCCAAGGGTGAAGAGGATGGTCTGATATTACCCTTCTCCAATGTCTCCTTGATATAAGATCGCATAGCATCGTGTTCAGGTACAGAAAAGTTAAAAAGACGACCTTTAGGAAATTTACCACCAGGCACTAATTCAATAGCGCAATCATAGCTCCTGTGAGGGGGCAAGGATGCAGATTTACTTTCACTAAATACATCCGAAAAATCAGTCAAAAAGTCAGGAACATCCTGAGACTGGGGAGAGGCAGAAAAAACAGGAGTGTCGGCATTAACACATTGGCAGCCCCAACTGGTCACAGACACAGATTTCCAATCCAAAACAGGATTATGAGACTGTAACCAAGGGTAACCTAATACAATAATGTCATGCAGATTATACAGCTCCAGAAATTTGCAACTCTCCTGATGATCTGGTTCAACCCTCATTATCACCTGAGTAGAAAACTGGGGTTTATTCTCCGCCAAAGGGGTAGAATCAATGCCCAGTAGGGGAATAGACTTCCGCAGGGGTATCATGGGAAACCCACAATGTTTGGCAAAGTCAAAATCCATCAGGTTAATAGCTGCTCCTGAATCAACAAAAGCCTGAGCAGAAAATGTGGACAGGGAGCAAATCAGGGTAACAGTCAACAGAAATTTAGTCTGAACACTACCCAAGACAACTGAGCATGCAAAACGTCTTCCCCGCTTAGGGCAGACCGAAATAGCATGAGAGGCGTCACCACAGTAGAAACATAACCCATTGCGCTTTCGAAACTCATGACGCTGTGCCCCAGAAGTCACTCTATCACACTGCATGGGCTCAGAAGCTGGCTCACAAGGCAACACTATCTCACGCATACCTCTAAGCTCACGCAAACGTCTGTCAATTTGAATAGCCAATGACATAGAATTATTGAGACCAGAGGGAGCAGGGAATCCCACCATAACATCCTTTACATTCTCTGAGAGCCCCTTCCGAAAAAGGGCTGCCAAAGCATCATCATTCCATTTGGTCAGGACAGCCCACTTTCGGAATTTCTGACAGTACAACTCAGCGTCTTCAAGACCCTGATTTAATGCCAACAAGGTTTTTTCAGCTTGATCAGTGACATTAGGTTCATCGTACAATAACCCCAGAGCCAGAAAAAATACATCAACATCATTCAAAACAGGATCCCCAAGTGTCAGGGAAAAAGCCCAATCCTGAGGGTTGCCGCGCAGGAGAGAGATGACAATTTGAACCTGCTGTGCTGCGTTCCCTGAGGACTTAAGGGCCCGTCTCACATAGCGATATCGCTACCGAGATCGGTGCTGAGTCACTAGTTTTGTGACGCAGCACCGAGCTCACCAGCGATATCGCTGTGTGTGACATTCAGCGACGATCAGCCCCCCTGCTGGGTATCGCTGATCGTCGCTGAAATGTCAGGACATTTTTTTGATCGCTGGTCTCCCGCTGACAGGCACGCATCGCTGCGTGTGACAGGCGGGAGACCAGCGATCCGCTGGTAACCAAGGTACACAGTGGGTTTCCAGGCGCGGGACTGTGCCTAGAAACCCGCTGTGTACCTTGGATACCAGCGCCCTGATGCAGGGAGCTGGTATCCAAGGTACACAACGGGTTTTCAGGCACCGCGCAGCGCTTGGAAACCCGCTGTGTACCTTGGATACCAGCTCCCTGCATCAGCGCGCTGGTATCCAAGGTACACTGCGGGTAACTAAGCGATGTTACCCGCAGTGTCGCTGTCCCAGATCACTGCCTGAGCTGCCTGTTTGGCAGCTCAGCAGCGATCATGTAGCGATACACCAGCGATCCTGACAAGTGCATATCATTGTCGGGATCGCTGGTGTATCGTTATGTGAGACCCAGCCTTTAGGCTTTAAGGCAAAAAACAACTTACAGTTATTTTTGAAATTCAGAAATTTAGCCCGATCCCCCAAAAACAAATCTGGCATAGGAATACTATGTTCCACAACCGGCAACCCAGCAAGATAGGTAGCAATACTCCGAACCTTAGTGGCAAGTTGATCCACATGGCCAGACAACTGTGCAAGCTCCATTGAGAGAAAAAAAAATCCTCCTCAGCACCCAGAGAAAAAGAGGGAAAAAATGCAACAAACAGGGAAAATAATCTCTGACAACTCTGACAACTTTTTTTTTTCTCTTTCCACACTATTTTTCCCTTCTGTGAACACCATAAAATTTTCAGTTTGGGCCCGTGATACTGTTATGTTTTGGTAGCTGAGGAGAATAAGCAAAAACGGCAATACACCAGAGAGGCTGGAACCTATTGGATTGCAGTAACCTGAACTAACCACACAACTAGAGGTAGCCGTGGAGCGTTCCTACGTTGATCCTAGACACCTTGTCACAGCCTGAGAGATAACTACACCTAAAGGCAGAAAGATGAAAGCTATCTGCCCCGGAGCAGATCCCCAAAGAAAATAGGAAGCCCCCAAACATGTAATGGCGGTTAGACAAGAAGAAACATGGACACAGACAGAAAATAGAATGAGCAAATGCTGGGGCCCAATCTGTCTAGACAGAAAAATACAGAAAAGGATACTCACTGCAATCCAAAAAAACCCCTAAAAATACCAACTCTTCTGATTGCAAAAACACCTGAGATCACACGATCTCTACCACCTAATCAGATCTCTGGTGTAACAAAACTAAGTCGCAGCCATTGAAAAAACAGGAAAAAGCAAATGAACAAACAACAGTGGCTCCAGATAAACTGAGAGGAGCACAAGCCCCCGGAGGGGACCTGGCTGACCTCCACAGAAGTGCAAGGAACAATGCAAAAAGCAAGCACAAAAATAAAAGCAGAAAATATCTTATCTGATAGCAGAAGATGCAGGCAAGACTCAGCAAACTTCCAAATGAACCAGGAACCACAATTGAGACAAGAACGATTGATCACCGGCAACCATCATGGGAGGGAACCTCCCTTATATCAGACCAGTCCGTGATCCCAGATAGCCATTCCTCGCTGAGAGGTTCAGTACTGTCTGTAACCACCAGAGGGAGCCTCTGCTCAGAAACCATCTCTAGCACATTCATAACAGTGTACCTTCACACGGATTGATGGCATCTTTGTGGATGAGGACACTCTCCTCTTCACAGCCGACATGGAAGCATTTTACACCTGTATTGACCACACGGATGGCATTAATGCAGTCTGCCTCTTCTGGGAGCCTCCAACCTGGGTGGCCCTATGTGTGAACTGATCCTTGAGCTGTTGCATTTTGTTCTCACCTATAACTTTTTTGTTTTTAAGGATATTTTTTACCTTCAGTGACACAGCACGGCCATGGCTGTGGCCTGTGCACCCTCGTTTGTCAATCTCTTCCTTGGAGCATGGGAGAGATCCATTTTTGGCGACGGGGGGTGCAGGCCACTGACCATGTGCTGTGTTGGTATCACTACATAGACGATGTCAAGATGTTGCGAGGGACGATGCAGCAGCTCAATGTTTTCATGGACAAATTGAAAGCAAATTCGTTGAATATCAAACTTACTTACAAGGCAAGTGGGGAGCGGATCGATTTCCTGGATGTCAGTCTGGAAGTCGACCTTCAGTCATGCATCGAGACTGATGTCTTCAGGAAAACAACCTCTGTTAACGCATTGATTCATGCAGATTCGGCACATAATCCAGCAGTCTTTAGGGTCGTCCCGGTTAGACAATTCCTAAGGATGAAGCGGATATGCTCCTCAGATGAAAAATTTGAGACTCAGGCGAGTGACCTAAAAACCAGATTTGAACAGAGCGGTTATAGTTGGAGGACAATAAAACAGGGTAACAATAGGGCGAGGGCAACCCCCTTTGACAACTCCTCTACCAAAATAAAACCAAAAATAAGGAAACAAAGGTGATAATAAGATTAGGTTTATTTCAACCTATAATCACGAGTGGCAGAACACCAGAAAGATACTGACCAAGTATTGGCCTGTACATCAGATCGAACCCCCCTGGGGACTTTCTTGGGAGATGCACCTTTAATGACATCTAAAAGATCCAAGAATTTGAGAGAATTTTTGGTTAAGAGCCGCTATATTCCCGAAAAAATAAACAATTTCATGTCTGGGGTTCCAGTTACGGGATGCTTCCCTTGCGACCACTGTCTTGCCTTCGGCAATATCCTGCACTGTAACTCATTTACCTCGGCAAGTTGTGACAAACAGTTTTGGATTAAACAGCGAATTTCCTGCAATAACAGCAATGTCATCTACTATGCCACATGTAATTGTAATCTTATTTATGTGGCCTTAACATCCTGGGAATTTAGAGTGATAGTCCGTGAACATGTGCGGGACATTGGTGCGGCCAAGACAGTGGCCGACACTTCCCTACTTAAAACGATTCCCCGACATTGTAGAACGTATCACAATTGTGTCCCTAATTCTCTTCTAGTCTGGGGCATTGATATCATTCACGCTGGGATCAGGGGTGGTAACATCAAGAACCTCCTGGCCCAGCATGAAGCTAAATGGATCATCACACTAGATACTATGACTCCAAATGGTTTTAACAAATCCCTTAGCTTCTCCTCCTTTTTGTAGGTCTTCTCAGGTTTGTTTCCCTTCCTTTATCCTACTTCTTTTTTATGTGATTAGTTCCCATCCATACCATATCTAATTTTTAACCAGTTATTTTTAACTTTCCCTTTTTTGTTTGAATTGCACATTAATTAATTCAACTTGTGTTTACAGTATTAGTAGAGGTGACCTTATGATATCTTCTGTGGCTGTTTTCCATCGACCTCTGAATGAATTGTGAATCCTTTGAAAAGCATAAAGGGGATCATGGCCAAAACTTGGATCCATCTATTATTCATATCCATTAATTATTGATATCCTTTTAAAATTTGTCAAATATGCATGATATATTCCAAATTTTTTTTTTGTTCTGGCTGTCAAACCCCATCTTTTTCTTTGCTATTAGGCTGTTATGTATATGCAGGATACTGACATATGAACATGTCCTGTGTTTAGGTGATCTCTTTTCACGAATACTTTAACTTCCTAACCTTGCGATACACTCTTTTTCTCATGTCCTCGGCTGGCGCTGTGGTGCGTGTGCGCACTTCACTTCCCGCTGTTCACGACGGGCTTCTCTGTGTCTTTATGTCTGTTGCGCACACGCCAAAGCCCTTGAAATTTCTTGTGCTCCTGTGAGTGTGCGCCTAGACTTGACGGCCGATGGCCATCAGCGTGACGCTGCTGAGGTGCGCACGTGCAGCCACCACAGCGCCACTGGGGGAGTAGCAGTCACATGGGACACCATGTGACCTGCTACTATGGCTACAAAAGGTCCTCTTAGTGCACCGCTTACTTACACTTGCTCTTTCAGAAAGCAAAGGAACAAATCTACGCGAAACACGCATTGGGGTCCAAACCAACCGGTTTGTGCACTGCACTTTACTGTCCTCTCCCACAGGGTAAGATTCTTAGGGCCCCGTCACACATAGCGACACACCAATGATCCCGACAATGATATGCACTTGTCAGGATCGCTGGTGTGTCGTTACATGATCACTGGGGAGCTGCCAAGCAGGCAGCTCAGGCAGCGATCAGGACAGTGACACTGCGGGTAACGTCGCTTAGTTACCCACAGTGTACGTTGGATACCAGTCCGCTGGTGCAGGGAGCTGGTAACCAAGGTACATATCGGGTTTCCAGGCACTGCGCGGCGCCTGGAAACCCGATTTGTATGTTGGTTACCAGCTGATCGCTGGTCTCCTGCCTACCACACGCAGCGATGCGTGCTGGCCAGCGGGAGACCAACGATCAAAAAAATGTCCTGGCCTTTGGACAACGATCAGCGATACCCGACATGGCCGGTCGCTGATCAGTGTCACACACAGCAATATCGCAGGGGAGATCGCTGTTGCGTCACAAAACTAGTGACTCAGCAGCGGTCTCGCTAGCGAGATCGCTGTGTGTGACGGGGGCTTTATATTCTCGGCTTTCTAAAAACACTAAATTCTTAAATTATTCTATTGCAGGTCAACTCATTGATAATAATGGTTTATCTCCTAACCTAACCAAACATTTGCCATGGCATTGAGATACAGACCAATACCTTTTTGAATTCGTGTGTATGCTTGTTAACTCAGCGAGTTAACCCCTGTGGGTAAACAATTAGATTTTTGTGCTTTGTCTCTGTCATTTTTTGATACATCCAAAATCTTTTTAAATGTTGTTGTTAGCCTGTCTTTTGATAATTATTTAATAAAGTTTAAACCCTTTTGAAACCATTTGCTCCCTTTCCTTTTGTTTAAAATGCCATGTTTGGAGTGCGCTACGTCCAAAATACTGCTATTCCTGATTGTGGGCACGTATCCTTAGAGCTTCATGCACCAAATCAATGACTGAAAGCAAGCGACTGTTAGGAAAATATAACTTCAATATCTCACAGTAGCCGCTCTCCCAGTAAAACAGCCTAACACACTTTAAGGGTATGTGCACACGTTGCAGATTTGCCTGTGGAATTTTCTGCACAGATACTTCTTCTCTTGGCAGAAAACGCAGGTAAAAATCTGCGAGTTTTGGATGCGGATTTTCATGCGTTTTTTCATGCAGATTTGTATGCGTTTTTGTACGCTAAATAAAGATCTATTATTTAACACAAAACAAAAATTGTCATTTCTTTGTCCAACCTCTTCTTTTACATACTCCATTGAATACCATATCTGCACATACCATGTTCACATTTAATGTTTACACACACAAAACAAATATAAGTGAATATCTAAAAATAGATAGATATATCGGTAGATATATCTATAGATAGATAGATATCTATAGATAGTGTGGTGTAATGACCCCTGATGCAGCTAGGGGGCACTGTGTATGGCCCTCGGGATATGCATGGAGGCATGTGATGGATGGACGTTATGTATCGCAGAGGTGGGTGGCCCTGTGATGGAAGCCTGAATATGTTTTGATTCAGCAGATCTACTGCTGAGTTGTACTATATATTGGGAGGCTTCCAGGTGACTAGGAGAGCTGGGCGGGTCCAGTCACCTACAAACCCACCCAAGGGGTATGTGTCTGAATACCCAAGATAAAGCCAGTATGTTTATGTGTATCAAAAGGACCTGTGGTGAGGTCATAACCATGTGACCTAACCATGTGATCCTGACCTCACCTGTGGGCGGGGTTAGGGCTATGTAACTGAGTTGTGTTTGGCACCTGTGAGAGAGTGTGTGGGAGTCTGCCAGTGTGGACAGACTTCCATGTGGGACATTACAGAGAGGACTCTGTGACTGAGGAGTGAGGCTCCAGGCAGGAGCTGAAACATTGAAGATTTGTATTGCCTGTTACTATGTGGTTTATGAAGCAATAAACCTAAGGACTTTTTGCATAAGAAAGTGTCTCCTGATTTACCTCTGAAGCAGCCGAGTGAGTGAAACCTTACAATAGATATAGATATTATTATTATTATTTATTATTATAGCGGCATTTATTCCATGACGCTTTACATGTGAGGAGGGGTATACATAATAGATACAAGTACAGTAATCTTAAACAATACAAGTCACGACTGGTACAGGATGAGAGAGGACCCTGCCCGCGAGGCCTCACAATCTACAAGGGATGGGTGAGGATACAGTAGGCGAGGGTAGAGCTGGTCATGCAGTAGTTCGGTGGATCGGTGGTTACTGCAGGTTGTTGGCTTGTCGGAAGATGTAGGTCTTCAGGTTCTTTTTGAAGGTTTCCATGGTAGGCGAGAGTCTGATATGTTGTGGTAGAGAGTTCCAGAGTAGGGGGGATGCGCAGGAGAAATCTTGTATGCAACTGTGGGAAGAGGAGATAAGAGGGGAGGAGAGATGGAGAAATTGTGAGGATCGGAGGTTGCGTGCAGATAAGTACCGGGAGATGAGGTCACAGATGTATGGAGGACTCAGGTTGTGGATCGCTTTGTATGTCATCATTAGGGTTTTGAACTGGAGTCTTTGGGTAATGGGGAGCCAGTGCAGAGATTGACAGAGAGGAGAGGCCGGGAAATAGCGGGGGGACAGGTGGATTAGTTGGGCAGCAGAGTTAAGAATAGATTAGAGGAGTGCAAGAGTGTTAGAGGGGAGGCCACAGAGCAGGAGGTTGCAGTAGTCAAGGCGGGAGATGATGAGGGCATGGACTAGGATTTTTGCAGATTCTTGGTTGAGGAATGTACGGATCTGTGAAATATTTTTGAGTTGAAGTCAGCAGGAAGTGGAAAGGGCTTGGATATGTGGTTTGAAAGAGAGATCAGTGTCAAGGATAACCTCGAGGCAGCAAGCTTGTGGGACTGGAGAGAGTGGGCAGCCATTTACTTTAATGGATACGTATATTGGGGGGGTCACGTGAGATGGGAGAAAGATGATGAATTTTGTTTTGTCCAAATTAAGTTTTAGAAATCTAACGGAGAAGAAGGATGAAATAGCGGACAGACATTGAGGGATTCTGATTAGTAGGGAGGTGATATCTGGTCCAGAGATGTAGATCTGCGTGTTATCAGTATAGAGGTGATACTCAAAGCCGTGAGATTCTATGAGCTGTCCGAGGCCGAAGGTGTAAATGGAGAAGAGCAGGGGCCCTAGGACTGAACCTTGGGGAGTCCAACGGATAGGGGGCGGGGTGAGGAGGTGGTTGCGAGTAGGAGACGCTTAACGTACGGTCTGTTAGGTATGACGCGATCCCAGATAGGGCCAAGTCTGTGATACCAAGAGATGAGAGGGTCTGTAGTAATAGGGAATGGTCCACTGTGTCAAAGGCAGAGGACAGGTCCAGGAGGAGAAGGACAGAGTAGTGTCACTTGGCTTTGGCGGTTAATAGGTCATCGGTGACCTTAGTTAGGGCAGTTTCAGTGGAGTGGTGTGGCCAGAAGCCAGATTGTAAGTGGTCAAGGAGGGAGCAAGAAGAGAGATGGGAGGACAGTTCAAGATGGACGTGTTGTTCCAGTAGTTTTGAGGCATAGGGCAGAACTGATATAGGGCGATAGCTAGATACAGTGGATGGGTCAAAAGGGGGCTTTTTGAGGAAAGGTGTGATTGAGCCATGTTTAAAGCTTGAGGGGAAACAGTTGTTAGTGATAGGTTGAAGAGATGGGTTAGGGTTGGGATGAAGACTGTGATGAGGTTTGGAATGAAGTGGGATGGGATCGGGTCAAGTGCACAGGTAGTGAGATGTGATCTTGAAAGTAGAGTGGAGAGTCGATCTTCTGTAATGGTGGTGAAGTTGGTTTTGGAGGAGGAGGGCAGAGCAGTTAGGAAGAAGGGCTCTGGGGGTTGTTTGACCAAAACTGTGTCTGATGTTATCAATCTTCTCCTTGAAAAATGAGGCAAAGTCTTCAGCTGAGATGAGTGGGGAGAGAGGAGGTGCTGGGGGGCGGAGGGGAGAATTGAAGGTGTGGAATAACTATTTAGGGTTGTGAGACAGGCAGGTTATGAGAGATGATAAGCAGGTTAGTTTTGCTGCAGCGAGTGTGGCCTTGAAAGTAGTGAGGGACTGTTTGAATGTGATGAAGTCCTCATTGGAGTGGGATCTTTTCCATCTCCGCTCAGTAGCCCTGGAAGCTCGCCTCAGTTCTTTGGTCAGGCTGGTGTGCCAGCGCTGTCTGTTGATTTTGAGAGCTTTGGTATGTGAGAGGGGCAACTGATTCCAAAGCTACAGCTGTTGTGGTGGTTATATAGAGCGGCAGCGGCATCTGCCTTGCATAGGGAACATATGTCTGTAAGAGGGAGGAGGGATTCAGGCAGAGAGTGTAGATCTAGATGTTTAAGATTTCTGCGAGAGTGTGCAAGTTTTTTGGGGTGGGGATTGTGGACCTGGAGAGGAGAGGGAAGAGAATGTAAGTAGGTTGTGGTCAGAAAGATGAAGAGATGAGTTAGAGAGGCTTGATAGGGAGCAGAGGCGGGTGAAGATGAGGTCTAGTGTGTGGCCATCTTTGTGAATGGCTGCAGAAGACCATTGAGTGAGGCTGAAGGAGGAAGTGAGGGATAGAAGTTTAGTGGCAGCTGAGAGGGAAGTGTCAATGGGGATGTTGAAGTCGCCCAAGATAATAGTGGGGATGTCAGTGGAAAGGAAATGAAGTAGCCAGGTGGTGAAGTGGTCAAAGAAGGTGGCGGCTGGCCCTGGAAGGCGGTAAATGACAGCTGGTTGAAGGTTGGAGAGGGAGTAGATGCGCACAGAGTGCACCTCAAAGGAAGAGAGGATAACAGAGGATGGCAGTGGGATTGGGGTGAAGGAGCAGTTATCTGACAGAAGAACACCAACTCCTCCACCATGCTTGCTGCTGGGGTGGGGGGTGTGGGAAATGTGGAATACACCATACGAGAGTGCAGCAGGAGTGGCTGTGTCAGAGGGGGTCAGCCAGGTTTCGGTCATGGCGAGGAAGGAAAGTTTGTTAGTAATAAAAAGATCATGGATGAAGGAAAGTTTGTTGCAGACAGAGCGAGCGTTCCACAGAGCTCCTGTTAGTGGAACTGGAGAAGCTGGGGCCGGGCGAATGGGTATAAGGTTGGAGAGGTTACGGAAAGTTGTGATTCAGCGTGGATGGGAAGTAGAAATGAGTGTGGGAATGTGGTGAGGAGGACCAGGATTTGGAGAGATATCGCTGGCAGTGAGGAGGAGCAGAGAGAGTGTTAGCAGGTGGGATCAGGAGAGGGCATGAGGAGGCTGTCTGTGTTTGAAGACAGAGGATTGTATGTTGAGAAACAGATCTGAGGAAGAGGTCAGATGGATGGGGAGGATCGAAGAAGAGATGAACAGTTCCTTGCTTGGTGTAGGAATTAGGGGGTTTAGCAGAAAGTGTAGGATTATAGATGTCAGAGCGAAAATGAATAGAAACATTGTTTACAGTGACTGTATCCAGTTACCTTCAGTTCCCTTCTGGTTCAATTCTGGATTAATTCATATCTCACACTTGTAAGATACAGATTTATGGGATACACACTGCAGACTAAAGTCTTGGCAGACTTGTGCTATGCAATATATGTGCTACAAAGTGCAATCAGGTGTGAAGCAGAGGGGAGTGGTCTGTGCTCATCTTGGTCAGACAATTAAGAGTGGACCTGATGCATATGATCAAGTCAAAGTAAACAAGGTCATAAATAACACTGGGGTAAAGCAGGGGGTTAGTTGAAAGACATACCGAGTGAATACTAGGAGCAGAGGTAAGAAGTCTATGTGGAAAGCTGAGTGACATACCGAGTGAATACTAGGAGCAGAGGTAAGAAGTCTGTGTGGAAAGCTGAGTTTTTATGAACGTTTTGGAGACCACTTCGGAGCTGAAGCTCCCTCTGGTGGTTGCTGAGGGTATTGAACCTATGTTGAATACCAAGAGTCCTACACCTGCAGATAACGAGTGGTTGTCAGGTGGTACTGACTGGCCTGATATAAGTGAGCTGGCCTCCCATAGTTCTTGCTTGTGATCAATTGTGCTTCCTCGTCTAGGTTGGAATTCAGCTTGCTTTCCTGCTGTCTCCTGCTTGCTTTCAGATAAGTCTCTTTCAGTTTTTTTTCTGTGGTTTGAATTCCTTGCTTTTTGCTGCATTGCTTCTTGCCTTCAGCCGGGTCCCCTTTGGGGGACTTTGGCTGGTCTCTGTTCATTTTTTGTATTTGTTCATTTGCTCAGTTCTTGTGATATTTTTCTGATGGGTAGTTGCGTGTCCACACCAGAGATCTGATATAGGTGATCGAGACCATGTGGTCTCAGTGTTTTTGGATTCAGAAGTGTTGGAGTTTTTCCTAGGGTTTTTCTGGGTTGCAGACTGTATTCTCTCCTATGCTGTCCTATCTAGACAGTTTTGGACCCCAGCGTTTGCTCAATCTATTTTCTGTCTGTGTTCGTATTTTCATCTTGTCTAACGGCCATTATATGTTTGGGGGCTTCCTATTCTTTTGGGGTCTACTCCGTGGCAGTTAGCTTTCCTCTTTCCATCTTCAGGGATAGCTATCACTCCGGCTGTGACAAGGCGTCTAGGACCATAGCAGGTATGCTCCACGGCTGCTTCTAGTTGTGCGGTTAGTTTAGGGGTCTGCAACCTATTAGTTTCCAACCTCTCTGGTGTTAGGCTGCCTATGCGGTTTTTTGCTCCTGCCTCCTCAGCTACCAAAACATAACACTGAGTGATGTACCAAGTGAATACTAGGAGCAGAGTTAAGAAGTCTGTGTGGAAAGCTGAGTGACGTACCTGTAGGGAGAATAGATAAATAGACATGCTGGTTAGAGTGCGATGGTGGCAGATGGCAGGGCACAGTCTGTATACATCGTTCTGGATTTATTCATATCTCTCACTTGTAAGATACACACTTATGGCATACACACTGCAGCTATAGATAGATACGGTATATCTATAGATAAATAAATATATTTATCTATCTTTCTATCTACATGGGCTATTAAGAAAAAGCACTTTTTTCTAATTTCATATGGTGTGCTGCCTCTTTTTGAATTTTCTATTTAAAAGGTCTGGTATGTACCTGTGAGGCTTTGCACCCTACTTTTTCCTGTGCTGTTGTTTCTCTATTTTTATAGATAAATCTATCTATCTATAGATGTATCTATCAATCTATAGCTATATCTATCTATAGCTAGATATAGCTATAGATAGAAAAAATATGCATCTGCTCTTTTAATCCGATGAACTTGTCTGGGAGAAACCTTCCTCGTTCTGCATTTATCAGCACGAACATGTCTGTGCTCAGAATCAGCCACAAATCTCTTAACAGTACGATGGTCACGCTTAAGTTTTCGGGAAATATCTAATGTTTTCATCCCTTGACCAAGGCATTGCACTATTTGATGCTTTTCAGCAGCAGAGAGATCCTTTTTCTTTCCCATGTTACTTGAAAAATCTGGCCTGCTTAATAGTGTGGAACATCCAGTTTTCCTTTTATTGGGCTCACATGGCAAACTAATTATCACAGGTATCTGAGATTGATTTCAGTGATCCAAAGAACCTTCAGACACAATACCATAAATTGGTTTCATTTACAAAAAAAAAAGAACGCTATGACACTTTAAACCAGTTTGCATAATAATTTGGAACATGGTGTAGATAAATCTATCTATCTATCTATCTATCTATCTATCTATCTATCTATCTATCTATCTATCTATCTATCTATCTATCTATCTATCCACATGGGCTATTAAAAATCACTTTTTTTCTAATTGCATATGGTGTGCTGCCTCTATGTACCTGTGAGGCTTTGCACCCTACTTTTTCCTGTGCTGTTGTTTCTCTATTTTTTATAGATATATCTATCTATAGATGTATCTATCAATCTATAAATATACAGGGTGGATAAAAATCATGATTTTTTTTAAAAAAATCAAAAAAAATCGATTTTTTTTATTTAAATCGGATTTTTTTGATTTAAATAGGATTTTTTAATCAAGTTGTACACAAGCAAAACTTTGTCTTTTTGCAAATCAAATTATTTTACACAAATAAAAATATTAAAACAGTTGATGATTATGAAACCTAATAATTTTTATTTGCACTATTAAACAATCAGAATTGAACTACAGAGAGTAAGTACTTTTTAACAATAGCCTATCTCTAACGTTTGAGATATCAAATCTACTTGGTGGTTTGTAGCCTGGTCTTATTCCTTCGATCATTTGTACAAACAATGGGTGTTCAGCTAGTCGGAAAGAAGAATTGGTTGCAAATATGAATTTAGCAATTAATTCATCAAAATGTTCTTTCTGGCTCGTCGTAGTCTTTAAGAGGAATTTTTCTACACTTTGCACGCAAAGTTTTTTGTTGGGCTGCTTTGTTGAAGCTGTACCCAGATATTGATTGTCACGTGCAGCACAAGCCATATTTGACCCTGAAAGCACAGTAATTAAAAATATAATTCGACTGCGTATTTGAAGAAATATAACGAAAATATTTTGAAACAAACTTTTTGAACAATGTAATGGTCCTCGTCCTATAAGGTCTGTCTCAAAAGTTATGCTACTCAAGTTTCCGGTGAAGTTGCTGTAATACTAGTAATATCAGAGCAACTGAAAAAAATTGTCACAAAAGTTTTAAAAATGTTTTTTTAAAAAAATGGTCAATTTGGCAGACTTCAAAAGTGAATTGTAGCCTACAATAAAAAAAAAATAGGCGTATACACACTCTTTTATTTTTACTTAACGTTAATCTTCTGTGAAATATTGCCTTAACATAAATTTAAATTCTATACTCCAGAACTAGTGCTAGAAATTTTTCTTTTCATAGACTTTAACCATCCCAGTAAAATGTCTGTTAAAATAGGTTGTAATTGCCAGACTTACCAGTAGTGCTAGGGTCCTGGTGCATAAGAAGCTGTGGGGGTTCATTGACATTAGTTGTATCACTATCAACATCTTCATTTCCCTTCTGGTTGCAGTTTTCATAATGTGATTTCAAACGGCAAACAAGTCCTTGGATATCCTTTTGACAGTATTTGCACTTTGCTCTCCCACCTTTCTTTCCAAGCTCTGCTGGCATCTCAACAAAATGAACCCAAATAGGGTCTCTCTTACGACCTGCCATGGCTCACGCAGATCACTTCTGAAGTTTGATTGTTACTACAGCCAAGTACTGCTGACTGACTATCCAACAAGTTTGGGCATGTCAACTGAATGGAAAAAGAAACTGAAACCAAGCTACAGAAAGTGAAACCAAGCTAGAAGTGTGGAGTTAATTGAACAATGATTGAAAGTTTTAGATTTTAGTCGTGATTTATATTAAAAAAATCTTTTGATTTAAATCAGTGATTTAAATCATGATTAAAATCACGATTTAAATCGATCTGATTTAAATAGAAAAAAATCATTTGATTTAAATCATGATTTAAATCGTTGATTTAAATCGGCGTGATTTAAATCAATCCACCCTGTAAATATATCTATCAATCTATAGATATATCTATCTATAGATAGATATATCTATAGATAGAAAAAATCTGCATTAGGCCGGGGTCACACTTGCGAGAAACTCGTACGAGTCTCGCACCTCAATACCCGGCACTCGGACTGGAGCGTTCAGCTGCATAGAAATACATGCAGCCGCACTCTCCGGTCCTGAGTGCCGGCGGCAGTGCCGGGTATTGAGGTGCGAGACTCATGCGAATTTCTCGCAAGTGTGACCCCGGCCTTAAATGTAATATCTGCTTAATTTTAAAAAAATGAAAAAAAAAAACATTTTGTGGAGTCCCGTGCATTTTTCCAGTCCAGAGAGGGAAAGCCAGAGGCTGGGGGCAGATGTTTATAGCCTGAGAAGGGGGTAATATCTATGGATCTTCCCAAGCTATTAATATCAGCCCGCAGGTGTCTGGATAGCCTTTACTGGCTATTAAAATAGGGGGGCCCCAAAAAAAATGATGTAGGTACCCCTATAATTAATAGACAGAAAAGCCTATGCACACCGCTGCGGGTTGATATTCATAGCCTAGGAAGGGGCCATGGATATTGCACCCCCAGCTACAAACACCAGCTCACAGACGCCCCAGAAATGGCGCATCTCTAAGATGCACCAATTCTGGCACTTAACCTCTCTCTTCCCACTGCCCTGTAGCGGTGGCATATGGGGTAATATTTTTGAGGTTGATGTCACCTTTGTTTTGTAAGGTGACATCAAGTCCGGCTTAGTAATGGAAAGGTATCAATAAGACACCTATCCATTACTAATCCTATAGTTGCTCATGGGTTAAATAAAGACACAGCCAGAATAAAGTCTTTTAATGAAATAAAACACCACACACAGTTTCCCATATTTATTATCCTTCTAATTCCCAGAATCCATCAATCTCCTGCAAAAAATAAAAAATAAACTAACACAAATACTCCCTGTTCTGATGTAATTCATTTAATAACGAGTGTCCCACGACGATCTCCTCTATAGAGCAGTCACATTGGGAGATGTGACAGCTCTACAGTGCCTCCAGTGACACACTGACAGGAGATAATGTCTCCTGCAGTGTTATCACTGAGGGGTCACTGGAGTTCATATTCTCACTTTACTGCACTGCTGAGTGAGAAATTTCCCAGGGGCCGCAAGTGACAGGACGAACCCCTGTGACATCAGACGGCGGAGTAATACGCTGCTGAAGGATACCTTCCATCATTGTATCACCGGAGACCCTGGAGAGCGTCCTCCCGATGTGACAGCTCTCCACAGGAGATTGTCGTGGAACAATTGTTATTAATTGGATTACGTCAGAACAGGTAGTATACTGTTGGTTTATTATTTTATTTTGTTTGTAGGGGATCAAGGGCGTCGGGGATTAGCTGTATGTAGTATGCACTGTATGTAAGTATGTGTTGTTTTTTTTTTACTATTCCACACAGTAGCCGGATGATGGGAATACTACTGTCCCATCATCGGCACATGCTGTCACTATAGCAGACATAGCCAGATGGGACTAGTAGTCCCATCGGACGATGCCTGCCTACACACAGACCCGCAAACACACACACCAGCAGACCCCCGTAGACACCCCCCCACACACAAGACACCCACACACACACACACACATATTCAGCGCACACACATAGTCTCCGCCCCCACACAGAGTATCCGCCCACACACTCTTCCTCCTCCCTATCTGCAGCGTTTCTTGTATGCAACTCCGCAGCAAAACCGCAGATCTTTTTAAACCTGCGGTTTTGCTGCGAATTTGACTGACTCAATGGTAGTCAATGGGTGCAGAAGCGCTGCAGATTTGCAAAAAGAATTGACATGCTGCGGAAAATAAAACGCTGCAAATCCGAGCATATTTTTCCGCAGTATGTGCACACAAATTCTCAATTTCCCACAGGCTAACATTGGTGGTGCACTACACTACGGATTTGATGCAATTCCGCTTGTCCAAAAATGCTGTGGATCTGCATCAAAATCCACAACGTGTGCACACAGCCTAAATACTTTTACCTGCAGATTACCACTATATCTGCAGATAAATAGCGTTTTTCTAGATGACAGGTCATATTTAAAGTGTTTTTCCCAGGAACAAAGTTCATTTTAATCAACATTTTAATCAATAGATGAGTGATTGCGCACCCTTTGGGCGCACGCTGTGATTGCGAACAACGCAATGGGGTGTAAACACGCAGCAGGCTGACCTCGCAATGGGGTGTACCCACGTACCAGACTGGCATATGTGCAGACTAATAGCAAACATAAATACCTGGTGTACCTCTCCTGCCACTCCTACCTTGTGTATGGAAAAGCTCTGTAGTTAATACTGTTCGGGTAGAGCTATCCGATAGCACTATCCATGAAGAAAGTGAATAGGTAGAGATATCCCATAGCCCTTTTCCTAAAGGAAATGAATGGGTAGAGCTATCCGATAGCGCTATCCCTGAATGTTCCTGAGCGTAAGCTATTTCACATGGTTGAAGTCCTGCCCATGCCCAATGTTTGGTCCATAGACCATGGCTAGGAGTTAGTCCCGCTTTTGTGTACAAAATTTTTTGGCTTTTACAATTGTTAAAAAGCTTAATAAAAGACTTCTTTGTGCACACAGTTGACAGTAAACCATTTGTCAATGTTAGGAATAAGTTTACCTTGCTTCTGGGTCTCAAATATTTTGACCCTTATTTTTTGGCTTTTCCTTCCCCTGGAGAAAGCCACATATATCTGCCCATGTGAAAACACTGGGAGAGGCAAATAAATTCCTACAATATCCAAGGACTGTCCCTGAAATTTATTGATGGTCATTGCAAAAGCCAACATGACAGGAAACTGACTTCATCGCATGTGGACTGGCAAGTTTTTATCTTTGGAAATCAGGTCAATTCTTGGAAGAAGAACTGTCTGACCCTTTGCTTTTCCATTTAAAGCAATGGCATGAATAACAGTTGCTTTTAAGCTTTTCACATAAAGACTTGTGCCATTGCAAAGGCCATGCTTTCTGTTAAGATTATGCAGGAGCATAATTACAGCTCCTGGTTTCAGCTTTAGTTCATGAGGAAGCATCCCAGTGGGATTCAAAAAGTTAAGAAACTCTACAGGGTAATCTGTCAGAATCACACCCTCCTCTTCCGCAATTTTGTCGACGGAGCGATTTGCTGAGTGTTCACCTTGAACTTGACTAAGAATTTTGTCGTTCGAGGCGTGAACGTCATCATTCTATGGCGAAAAAATTGCTTTATTAGCAATTGCTTCTACAGTTGCATCGGTAATCTCAATTGAGTCGCCAAAAATAGCTGTAATTAAATCACCCTCTTCAATAAGAGAATTCAGGATTTCAATTGTGTCTTCAGGTAGACCAAATACATTTGACAACTCTCCATTGCCAAGTTTCAGTAACCATGAGTTGTACTCAACTTCGTCCTGAGACGTTCTCATATTGTGTTGTAACTGGAACCGTGAAAACTGATTCCAGGATTTTGAGAATCTAATGGTGGACTGTACAATTTGGGCTCTTTTTCCACCTTCCACTATTGGTAGGGTTTGACGAAAGTGACCACCGTTTATGAAAACTTTTCCACCAAATTGTCTTTGTTTTCCACATATGTCTTGGAACAAATTATCCACAGCGTTCATATTAAAACAGGGTGTCATTGTTACTTCGTCCCAAATAACGACAGATGACTCACTAAGCTCCTTTGCTTGAAGTGAGGTTGGCTTAATTTTTGACACTGTGGTCTCATTTGTTGTAATTCCAAGGCCAAACTTGGAATGGTAGGTGCTACCGTTTTGTAGTAATGTAGCTGCCAATCCAGTGGAGGCTACTGAGCAAATAGACTTCTTTTCTGCTTGTAGT
Organism: Oophaga sylvatica; assembly: GCA_033576555.1. Lineage (NCBI taxonomy): Eukaryota > Metazoa > Chordata > Amphibia > Anura > Dendrobatidae > Oophaga > Oophaga sylvatica. The sequence continues at coordinate 117,417 of JARQOD010000251.1, forward strand.
GTTTTGTGCAAGCAGTTGGACAAAAATGTCTTCTCACTGCCTCCTGGGCCGTCCAGAAAAAAACAGTGTGAGCTAGTGTCGTCTGGCTGTGATGCAGCATTGACTGCTTGCATAACTGCATCGAAAGCTGATTTCTGAGCTTCATTCAGCATAGCTTTCAATTGCTGAGCCTCTTGCTTTATTGCAGCATAATTCAGTTAGTCCAGTATTTCATCTGGAACATTTACTGGAGTTGGCAATCCGTAGTCAGCACAGGACTTTTTATTGCTTAAGAGCACTTCATTAATATCACGAAGAGCCAGTTGTTCAGCAATTTCTGGAGTATACCACCTGGTGCAATCCTCCATAAATTCTGTTTTATATTTTTGCCATAATGCCAATGGTTTAGCTGGTTCCCCATATACACAAATTATAGCAAATAATTTGCAAAGTTGGTAGGGCATTTGGAAAGTGATTGCATCCGTTATACCGTCTTCCCATTGGGAATCGTCTTTCAAAACATGAAGATCAATGCACGCATTTTTATACGTGTCATGTACGACTCCATTGACAGTCCTTAAGTCAGCATAAGACTTTGCTCCTCTTACGTGAAGTAGCAGGAGTCTTAGGTAATACAGCTCACCATCTGTTAAAGAGACTGTATACATTGGGGCAATTGTTTTCCCAAACTGACCCCCGTCGTTTTTTCCATCCTTCTGGTACAGCTTTTCTATCCAAGACAAAGTGTTCGGGGATTTCACTGTACAAATACTGACGGGCGGAAGCGTCAACTCTGTTTAGCTCAAAATAAGCCTGCAGAGTAGAGGATTTTGAGTCCGAAACAACCATATCCACATTACAATCTTCGAAAAACACTTGCTGCATGTTTTCAAGGTGAGCAGCAAGCCTTTTCATGGTATGTCAAGCATCATGCATTTTCTTTTTTTCTGATTCTCCACATGCCCTCAGGGGTGCTTATATAGCAAGAATCTAGGTACATGGCTGATTCATTCCAGTTTCATAGAATCATAGAATCATAGAATGGTAGAGTTGGAAGGGACATCCTGGGCCATCTGGTCCAACACCTTGCACAAAGTAGAATTCTCTAAATCATCCCAGACAGATGTCTGTCCAGCCTCTGTTTGAAGACTTTTATTGAAGGAGAACTCACCACCTCTTGTGGCAGCCTGTTCCACTCATTGATCACCCTAACTGTCAAAAAGTTTTTTCTAATATCTAATCTGTGTCTCCTCCCATTCAGTTTCATCCCATTGCTTCTAGTCTTTCCTTGTGCAAATGAGAATAAAGATGATCCTTCTACAATATGACAGCCCTTGAGATATTTGTAGACAGTTTAATGTATCAAGCTTGATATTGGCACAGTTATGTCCTTTATATACCTATTTGAAAAGATATTTAACACTTTTTATTGAAGCACCTATCTCAACATTGATATGACAATTGTACTTGAGTAGTGTTGAGCATTCCGATACCGCAAGTATCGGGTATCAGCCGATATTCGCGGTATCGGAATTCCGATACTGAGTTCCGATATTTTTGCTATATCGTATACCGGAATTGGAAGTTCCCATAATTCTTTGAGAGGCAGTGTGATTTTATTCAGCCAATGAAGAATCCTAAGAAGTGTGGGCACATCCTGTAATGCTGTGGTCATGTTAACTAATGGCATGGCTGTGATTGGCTGCTGAAATGATGTCAGAATGCACTATAAAAGGCGCCGCCGCCATTTTGGCTTCACTGTGCTGTGAATTCAGTTAGGGACAGAATGCTGCTCTTCTGATTCTGAGGGACAGTTAGAGATTGCGTTTTTGTGAATTGTTCTGTAGGCATGCTATTTGACAAACCGCTGTGTAAATCTTCCTTTTGCCTTGCAGTGTTGTTTTCACAGCTCTGTGCAAGGTGTGTGTGTAAGTGCAGGTGACGCTGCAGTTTGGTTTGCATCCACCGCAGTTTGTAGTCATCTGCACGTGTCACTCACTGCCTCATTTTTTTTTTCTTTTGTGGAATTGGTGCTGCTCCATTCAATTTAAATCAACAGTCATCTATTAGTGTGACGTGCTTCCATCCGTATCCAATACATTGGTTGCAAACACTAATAGAAGCACAGAGCGGAGCCTTTCAGAGCTAGTGAACAGTTGTGTGCAGTGTTCACGGCTGTCTGGGAGGTCTCTTTTTGTGAGTGCAGATCACGCTCAAGTTAGTTCTTCAACCACTGCTGGTTGGAGTCTGCTAAGCGTGTGTCACTGCCTCATCCTTTTAATTTTTGGGTAATTGGTGCTGCTCCATTCTATTTAAAAAAAACTTAAATCTATTAGCGTGACATGCTTCCATCCGTATCCAATACATTGGTTGAAAACACTATAGAAGTACATAAAGGAGCCTTTCAGAGCTAGTGAACAGTTGTCTGCAGTGTTCACGGCTGTCTGGGAGGTCTCTTTTTGTGAGTGCAGATCACGCTCAAGTTAGTTCTTCAACCACTGCTGGTTGGAGTCTGCTGAGCGTGTGTCACTGCCTCATCCTTTACATTTTTGGCTAATTGGTGCTGCTCCATTCTATTTAAAAAACTCAAATCTATTAGTGTGATGCACTTCCATCCGTATCCAATACATTGGTTGCAAACACTATAGAAGTACATAAAGGAGCCTTTCAGATCTAGTGAACAGTTGTCTGCAGTGTTCACGGCTGTCTGGGAGGTCTCTTTTTGTGAGTGCAGATCATGCTCAAGTTAGTTCTTCAACCACTGCTGGTTGGAGTCTGCTGAGCGTGTGTCACTGCCTCATCCTTTACATTTTTGGCTAATTGGTGCTGCTCCATTCTATTTAAAAAAACTCAAATCTATTAGTGTGACGCGCTTCCATCCATATCCAATACCTTGGTTGCAAACACTATAGAAGTACATAAAGGAGACTTTTGGCTGGTTTGCGGCCTGCAGGAACAGACAGATTAGTATTACCCATTTTTTTTTTGCCTTAGCTATTGCATTCTAGTTTCGTGCATTGTAATAGCTAATAAAAATTTGTGAGTGATACTATCCATTGTACATTGTTTTTTGTCTGAATCACAACCTTTGGTTTTAGGTGGAAAAACAGGGAAAAGTTAATAAAGTTCAGCAAACACTACACTTGACACTTGATAGGCCACATTAGCTGATATTAAAGTGTAGTCCACACTTTGTAAACTTAGTGTTTCTTATACCTGTTAGCAGCTGTTCAGGAATAAGCACATTTAGGCCTTAGCACTTTTCTGCCTATCTTTATCAATCTACCAAGATGAAGAAAGCAGGGAGTAAGGCACGTGGTCGTGGGCATGGAGTTTCAGCAGGGAGAGGACGTGGGGATTCTGTGGCTGCTGCGGCCCCCAGTGACACAGCATCCACCAGTTTTCCCCGTGAGCGTTCCTTTATGCGCAGTTTTGTAGGAGCTCGGCTTACCCCCCTGCTGCGGGAAGAACAAATTGAGGCCGTTGTCGGTTGGATGGCAGCCAACGCATCGACTTCAATTGCTTCCACCTCCTCTCAGGACCAGAGCACTGTTGAGCAACCATCTGTCTCTTCACCGCCTTCCAAATTGCCCAGGCAGTCAGAGAGCTCTGTACAGGAGCCAGCTCAGTCTCTACTTCTGTTCTCTGAATCTGTTGGCTTGGAAAGAGGGGGCCAGTCAAGCAGCATTCTAGAATGTGAAGAAGAGGGAGCATGCAGTGATGCGCAACTGCTTTGTCTCTCTGAATCTGAAGAGGCGGGTGAGCCAGTGCCGATGGTCAGCACACCACAGAACGCATCCGATGATGATGAGACTCAGGTGCCAGTTTCTGTTGCGCATGGTGCTGGCCAGACCACCCAACAGCAGCAGGTGTTGGAAGAGGGTAGTGGAGATGATGAGGTCCTTGACCCAACATGCCATGAGGAACAAGAAGGTGGTGGGAGCAGCTCTGAGGAAGAGATTCCCCCAACGGTCCAAACAGGAGGGAGAGGTAGGCTGCAGACTCGGTTGCCTGTAGCCTCCACTTTGGCACCCGTTCGGAGCAGTTCTCTTCCAAAAGCAAAAACGGGCGCTCCCAGGACTTGCAGTGCGTGGTCCTTTTTTGACACAGTTGCAAATGACATTTGCTATGTCAAATGCAAGCTGTGTAATCAAAAAGTCAAAAGAGGTAAAAGTGCCAGTAACCTCAATACCACTAATATGTGGAAACATGTGCGGACCAAGCACGTGGTGGAGTTACAAAGACACACTGGAGACGTAAGCCAACCTACAGTAGCACCTACATCTTCAGCTCGTGTTGGAGCCTCTTCCTCCAGCTCACACACAGCTGTTTCGGCTTCCTCACAGGATCGCCATGGAAGAACCTCTGTCACTGTTGTACAGAGACCCAGTGTAATTCCACCCACAGCACCAAGTTCCCTGTCATCCTCACACTCCCAGGCCACTGTACAGCCATCGGTAGCACAGGCATGGGAGAAAAGACGGCCCTACTCTGCAAACCATCCCCGAGCACAGGCTCTGAATGCTGGCATTGCAAAACTCCTGTCCCTTGAAATGCTGTCATTCAGGCTGGTGGAGACTGACAGTTTCCGTAACTTAATGGCATTGGCAGTCCCACAATACAATGTGCCCAGCCGCTTTTATTTCAGCAGGCAAGCCGTCCCTGCCCTGCAAAAGCATGTTGAGGGAAAAATTAAACATGCGCTACTAAATGCCATCAGTAGCAAGGTCCACCTGACTACCGATGCGTGGACCAGTACCCATGGCCAGGGACGATACCTTTCCCTCACTGCCCATTGGGTCAATGTTGTGGAGCCGGGTACAGATCTTGCGAGTGGCGCTGTACGTGTTATGCCAACTCCAAGGATTGCAGGAATCCAGTCTCTACACATTGACTCCTCCTCCTACTCCAGTTCCTCAGAATCTTCGCTGCAGGAGCCGTCACGGTCTACCTCCACATGGACCCGTGAACGCTTACCTGTTACGACCGATATGAGCACAGCCGTGGCAAAACGTCAACAGGCCGTCCTGAAATTAATTTCAATGGGGAATCGAAGCCACACAGCGCAGGAGCTCTGGAATGCCATAAAGCAGGAGAGCGATGTGTGGTTTGTGCCAGCGAATCTCCAGCCAGGCTTGGTAGTGTGTGACAATGGCCGAAATCTTGTGGCAGCTCTGGGCCTAGGCAACCTCACTCACATACCATGTCTGGCACATGTGCTCAACTTGGTCGTGCAGAGTTTTTTGAGGGACTATCCGGATCTTGATGCACTGCTGCACAAGGTCCGCCTAGAGTGCGCTCACTTGCGTCGTTCCAGCATGGCCAGATAGCGCATTGCAGCTCTGCAACGCCGATTTTGCCTTCTGGAACATCGCATCATATGTGACCTACCCACCAGGTGGAATTCCACGTTACATATGTTGGAGCGGTTGTGTGAGCAGCAGCCAGCAGTAATGGAGTATCAGCTGCATCAGGCGCAATCAACTCACAATTTGCGCCGTACACACTTCACCACCACTGAGTGGGCCTCTATGAAGGACATCTGCCATGTTTTGCGTGCGTTTGATGACTCAACGCGGATGGTGAGTGCAGATGATGCACTAGTCAGCATGACTGTCCCCCTTATCTGCCTGCTTCAAAAAACACTGCAAGCACTAAGGGATGAGGTTTTGGAAGAGGTGGAGGATGAGGAGTCACAAATTCCATCACATTCTGGACAGTCAGCGCAACGTGGTTCCTCACAGAGGCCTAGGCAGGGAACTCTTTGTGAGGAGGATGAGGAGGAGTCAATGGAGGAGGAAGACATCGCTCCAGAGTGAGGTACACAATGCTCTAGTCAGTATGTAGAGCCAGGGTGGGGTGATGCAGAGCAGGCAGAGATGACGCCTCTTGCAGGGGACAGCGTTTCTTGGCCAGTTGGGAGTCCGCAGCACATGGTTGATTTCATGCTGCAGTGCCTGAGAAACGACCGCCGCATCGCCCACATTCTCACCACGTCTGATTATTGGGTGTACACCCTCCTAGACCCTCGCTACCGGGACAACTTACAAAGCCTCATCACACCGTTGAACCGGGAGCGTAAAATGCGGGAGTACCAAGACACACTGGTGCAATCCATCATGTTCTCCATTCCAGCCGAGAGCACTGCTGCTGCTACTGCTTTACAAAGCAGCTCTGTGCGTCAAGGCAGTGGAGAAAGCTCTGCACCAAGAGGGAGCAGAAGCAGCGCCTCTGCACAGGGCAAGACCAGTATGGCCCAAATGTGGCAAAGTTTTGTGTCACCGCCACAAATGTCTACACCATCCCAGATGGCTCCAGTCTTCAGGAGGCAACGTTTCCGTCAGATGGTGACAGACTAAATGTCTTGCCCTCTCAGTGCACTCCCAGACGGCTCTTCCCCATTCAAGTTTTGGGTCTCTAAGCTGGATACATGGCCAGAGCTTAGCCAGTATGCATTGGAGGTGCTGGCTTGCCCTGCTACCAGTGTATTATCGGAGCGCGTCTTTAGTGCCGCAGGTGGTGTACTAACAGACCGTCGCATGCGACTATCCTCCGATAATGTAGACCGGCTTACTTTTCTGAAAATGAACAAGGCATGGATCTCGCCTGAATTTGCCTGTCCAGTTTCCGATTAAATAACTGGTTGGCAACTGTATCCATGTCTCCTGTTCTGTTCATCTTTCTACCACCTGAACTCTACTCCCTGGGCTTGAACGCTGCCAGTTGCTGCTCAGAAGTGCCGTGTCCACAGACCAAAACACAAGCTCCTGTGTTAGTGGGGTTCAGTAACGCCAGCTGTTCCCCTGCTGTGTGTCCGGCAAGAAGTCTCCTGCTCCCTCCACATGCACACAACATCAGATGTCTAACTTGCTCCACATAGGGAAGAGCCGACACCCTGATTGTTATGCTCAAAACAGGAAAAACTACAGTTTTCAAACCATAAAATGATTAATTTTATTAACAAATATGGACAAATATTAATTTGTCATCGAAGCGCATATATGCACATGGCGAGTACAAATGCTAACCAAAAACCCAACATAGGGTATAGGGTTTGAAGTGAATGCATAAAAGTACATTTCATCATAATCCATTAATGCTGCTTAAGGAACAGTATCTCCACCTGTAAGATACTGCAGACAATGGATGTACGACTCATAATCATCATCATCATCATGAGTTCTATTTGTGACAGACTAATTAAAATACACAGATTGAGGCCAACTGTAAGTTCACACACCATATATGAAATGGCCAGCATCTAAACCTGATAATAAGGCGCAATAATCATGCATTACATCTAATAAGTGCATCGTGCATACTGACAATAGCTAGTTATACCTGCAAATGCAGGTGAAACAACGACAACTGATATAAAATGTTAATGGTATCTAGGTATCACAGTGCATAGCTACTGATGGACAATGGCGATCTAATACTGTACCTCAATAAAGGCAGCGGCACCCCTCATGCTTGTTTGTCTTGTAGCTTGTTCAAGAGGGAACGTGCTTGTTTAGTTGCTCATAGGTGGATGTTTAGACAGTAAATCATTACTGAGGTCGTCTTTGTAGCGGCCCTAGTGCTGAAGAACGCTGCGTAACGTCACTGCAAGTGAGCGTCATATAATAGCCAGATGCTACCCTACCCGACGCGTCACAGCAGGAAGGTAGTGTGGGTGGAAAAACCGTTGCACAACCATACATGCACTTCCCCTCTTCAACTGTGTACAAGCAAAAAGCGCATGAGTGCTGGCGCAGCCTTTATTGACGTAGAGTATGACATCGCCATTCGCCATCACAGGCTATGCACTGTCTGATACATAGATAGTATATACCTTTGCTATCCGGTGCCTTTGTTTCACCTGCACTTGCAGGCACCCACAGCAATTTGGACTATGCATGATGCTTTTTTTTATCATTTATGCTTCATCTTAGATTATTGCGCCATTACATTGATGAGTCCATGCTGGACATGTAATATATGGTGTGTCAAGTAACAATTTTCATCAATGAAAGTATTTTTAACTGTGTGACTGTCACATATAAATTGTAATGATGATGATGACTATTACTAAATCCATTGTCTGCACTATATTACGGTTGTAAATAGCATTCCTTAGGCAGCATTCATTTATTCTGAAATGTACTTGTATGCATTCATTTCAACCCCTATACGTTTTTTAAAGTTTTTGGGTGGTGTGGTGTTACATTTCTTGTTGCCATGTGCTTATATGCGTTTATATTTTAACTGTGTTTATTTCAATATTTTTGATTTCAATGCATCATTTTATGGTCCTAGTAAAGTTTATGTTTATCTTGTTTGGAGTATATACATTTCCAAGTGCCACGTAACAAGGCAACTCTATATTGTATTTCAAGACCCTCCTTGACCCTGGGCTTCAACACCACCAGTTGCTGCTTAGAAGTGCTGGATGCACAGATAAAAACACTCGCTGATGTGTTTGTGGGGTTCAGTAACGCTAGCTGTTCCCCTGCTGTGTGTCCGACAATAATTCCTGCTACCTCAAAATAAAAGTTACACCAGCTCATACTAGGCCTCAAGCCTACACCCTACTTGACCCTGAGCTTCAACACCGCCAGTTGCTGCTCAGAAGTGCTGGATGCACAGATAAAAAAACACTCGCTGCTGTGTTTGTGGGGTTCAGTAACGCCAGCTGTTCCCCTGCTGTGTGTCCAGCAATAATTCCTGCTACCTCAAAATAAAAGTTACATCAGCTCATACTAGGCCTCAGCCTACACCCTCCTTGACCCTGTGCTTCAACACCGCCAGTTGCTGCTCAGAAGTGCTGGATGCACAGATAAAAACACTCGCTGATGTGTTTGTGGGGTTCAGTAACGCCAGCTGTTCCCCTGCTGTGTGTCCGGCAATAATTCCTGCTACCTCCACATGCTGAAAACAACATCACATGTCTAACTGGTTCCACATAGGTATGAGGCTACACCCTGATTTCTATGCTCTAAACGAGTGAAACTGCAGCTTTAAACCAGAAAATGATTAATCGTTGTCCCAAATATGTTACTAAATAATTTGTAAATATAAGTGCATATATGCACATGTCGAATACAAATGCAAACCAAAAAGCCTACATATGGTATAGGGTAGTGATGGCGAACCTTGCCACTCCACTACTTGGAGAACTACAACTCACAGCATGCCTCAAATGCTGCAAGGTTGGAAGTGCATAATGGGAGTTGTACTTTGACAACAGCTGGAGTGCGAAGGTTAGCCTTCAGTGGTCTTGGGTTGGAAATGAAGGCATACAAGTACATTTAATAATCCATTGTTGCTTAAGGAACGGGATCTACACCTGTAATATAGTGCAAACAATGGATGTAGGACTACTCCTCATCATCATTACTTATATTTGTGACATTAAAAAATACACAGATTTAGCCCCAATCTTATTTCACACCCCATATCAGAAAGGTCCAGCATGTAATCCTGATAATAAGGCGCACAAATCATGCATTACTTCGAAAAAGTGAATTGTGCATACTGACAATAGCAAGTTATACCTGCAAGTGCAGGTGAAACAACAACAAGTGATAGAAAAGGTTAATGATATCTAGGTATCAGAGTGAATAGCGACCCCTGTACAATGGCGATATAATACTGTACCTCAAAAAAGGCTGCGGCACACCTCACGCGCGTTTTGCTTGTAGCTTCTTCTCTAAGAGGGGGCGTGCGTGTATGTTTGATCATAGGTGCATGTTTACTGAGTAAAGCAGTCATGACAACGGCTTTGTGTTGTCGGTACGCTAGCGATGATGAACGATGCGCAACGTGAATGAAAGTCAGCGTCAAATGACGCACAGAAGCTCCGCTACCCAACGCGTCACAGCAGGAAGCCAGTCTGTGCGTCAAAACAAAGGAGCAAGCATACATGCACGTCCTCTCTTTATCAAGCTATAAGAAAAACGAGCTTGAGTTGTGACGCACACTTTATTGAGGTACAGTATTATATCGTCATTCAGCATCAGTGGCTATGCAGTCTAATCGATATATACCTTATCTATCATGGTTTCAAGTGCACTGTCAGGCATAAATAGCAATTTTCACAATGCACTATGCACTTTTTCTAGGTTATGCTTGATCAGAAAATTGATTATTGGCCCATATTATCAGGATTACATGATGGAGATTTTATATTTGCAGAACCGGTTATGTAACATTTTTCCGCAATTCCTTTTTTTTTTATGTCACATATAACTTGTAATGCTGATGATGTTTAGAAGTCCTACATTCATTGTCTACACTATATTACAGGTGTACATACTGTTACTTAGGCAGCATTAATGGATTCTGAAATGTACTTGTATGCATTAATTTAAACCCCTATATCCTTAATAATTTTGTTTTTGTTTGCATTGCTTTTCGCCATGTGAATATATACGTTTATCTTTGTAAATTCTTTATTTCTATATTTTTTTTAAATTCAATTCATCATTTTATGGTAGTAAAGCTTATCTTTATCTTGTTTGGAGTATATACATTTTTAAGTGCCACGTAACAAGGCAAATACTCTATATAGTATTTACACACCCTCCTTGACCCTGGGCTTCAACACCGCCAGTTGCTGCTTGGAAGTGCTGTCTGCACAGTCAACACTTGCTCCTGTGTTACTGGGTTCAGTAATGTCAGCTGTTCCCCTGCTGTGTGTACGGCAAGAAGTCCTGCTGCCTCCACCCTGTTCTCCTCTCATCCCTGGGCTCCAACACCACCAGTTGCTGCTCGGAAGTGCTGTCTGCACAGTCAACACTTGCTCCTGTGTTACTGGGGTTCAGTAATGTCAGCTGTTCCCCTGCTGTGTGTACGGCAAGAAGTCCTGCAGCCTCCACCCTGTTCTCCTCTCATCCCTGGGCTTCAACACCGCCAGTTGCTGCTCGGAAGTGCTGTCTGCACAGTCAACACTTGCTCCTGTGTTACTGGGGTTCAGTAATGTCAGCTGTTCCCCTGCTGTGTGTACGGCAAGAAGTCCTGCTGCCTCCACCCTGTTCTCCTCTCATCCCTGGGCTTCAACACCGCCAGTTGCTGCTCGGAAGTGTCTTTGGCACGGGTACTCACTCCTGCCCAGCCTGGTTACAGCACGCCAGCTGTTTCCTGGCAGTGTCAACATCACTTTGCCTCCAATAAGTTGTCCTGTCGTGTTGCGGTCGGGTTAGCCGACTCTATGGTGCCTGCAGTTTAGGTGCTTTCCTATGTGGGCTTCGGGATCTGTAAATAAAGGCTGTTTCTGTAGTGCCAATAGGACAAGCACCCCCTGTAGGACTGTGGGATTCGGTAACTGCGGCTGGCTCGCGGCCTTTCAACTTTAATTTTCATTGGTACCTTCTGCTACCCGTCCGGGTTCCAGTACCATCAGCTGGTTCTCAACAGTGTCTTTGGCACGGGTACTCACTCCTGCCAGCCTGGTTACAGCACACCAGCTGTTTCCTGGCAGTATCAACGTCACTTTGCCTCCAATAAGTTGTCCTGTTGTGTTGCGGTCGGGTTAGACGACTCTATGGTGCCTGCAGTTTAGGTGCTTCCTATGTGGGCTGCGGGATATGTAAATAAAGGCTGTTTCCGTAGTGCCAATAGAACAAGCACCCCCTGTAGGACTGTGGGATTCGGTAACTGCGGCCGGCTCACGGCCTTGCAACTTTATTTTTCATGGGTACCTCCTGCTACCCATCCGGGTTCCAGTACCATCAGCTGGTTCTCGGCAGTGCCTTTGGCCTAGGTGCCTCCATCTCGGTATCCGAGTTCCAGCAACGTCTGCTGGTCCTTGGTAGTGCTTTGTAGCACCGGTACTTCCTGCTTAGTAACCATGTCCCAGTACCGTCAGCTGGTCCTCGGTTGTGCCATTGGCTCTGTTCCTTCTGCTGCCCCTCCGGTTCCAGCACAGTCAGCTGGTCCTCGTTACTTCTATTGGCTCTTGTACCTTCTGCTACCCGTCCGGGTTCCAGTACCATCAGCTGGTTCTCGGCAGTGCCTTTGGCCTAGGTGCCTCCATCTCGGTATCCGAGTTCCAGCAACGTCTGCTGGTCCTTAGTAGTGCTTTGTAGCACAGGTGCCTCCTGCTTAGTAATCGTGTCCCAGTACCGTCAGCTGGTCCTCGGTTGTGCCATTGGCTCTGTTCCTTCTGCTGCCCCTCCGGGTTCCAGCACAGTCAGCTGGTCCTCGTTACTTCCATTGTCTCTTGTACCATCTGCTACCCGTCCGGGTTCCAGTACTGTCAGCTGGTTCTCGGCAGTGCCTTTGGCCTAGGTGCCTCCATCTCGGTATCCGAGTTCTAGCAACGTCTGCTGGTCCTTGGTAGTGCTTTGGAGCACAGGTACCTCCTGCTTAGTAACCGTGTCCCAGTACCGTCAGCTGGTCCTCGGTTGTGCCATTGGCTCTTGTTCCTTCTACTACCCATCCGGGTTCCAGGACAGTCAGCTGGTTCTCGGAAGTTACTCAGCCTTCTTGTAACTTCAGCTACATTTCCAAGTTGAAGATTTTTGAAATGGTTTTTTGGGTAATCACTCTGGATCTCCCTGACTCCGACACTGAAGACGACGACCCTGAAGACCACCTCGAAGAAGACGACGACCCCGAAGACGACGACCCTGAAGACCACCCCGAAGAAGACGACGACCACAAGGACGACGACCATGAAGACGACGAGCCTGAACACCACCACAAAGAAGAACTAAAAGATTACCCAGAAGAAGATCACCAACAGGACAAAGAAGATTAAGACAAATGGCAAGATACAGAACAAGAGACAGAAGAACAAGAAGCAGAAGAATAAAAAGCAGAAGAACATTAAGCATAATACCAAAATTCAGAGCAAAATATATGCTCTAAATTATAAGCAGAAGAAGACTAAGCAGTGTATGGGGGTGAGTCCGTTCCTCCTCGTGGTGCCCCTGGAAAATGCCTGCTACTGCAGGCAAAACTCAACGCGGACAAATACTGTTGTAAATCTTTTGTGACAGCAAGGACGGAAGAATGAAATCTTCAAACTTTTACAGATTACAACTACAGGAATGCCTGTTACAAATAAGAATATGATGAAGAAGATGAATAGGAAGAAGATGAAGAAGTAGAATATGAAGAAGAATAATAGTTGAATAAGAAGAATATGAAGAATGTTACAAAAAAGATGAATAGGAAGAAGTTTAAGAAGAAGATAAATAAGGTGAAGAATAAGTTGATGAAAAAGATGCTGCTGCTGAGGATCATGAAGGAGAAAGTGTGGCAGAAGTAAAAAAGAAGGTGAAGAGCATGGAGGTAGTGAAACATACTTATGTGCCAAAATAGAAAAAAGGTTAACAACATAGTCAATTTCTTCGTAACTCCGAACGTCTTAAAAAAAAATTTATTCCTGCTATTCCATTTGATTGGGTTAAACCTCTATGCCTTTAATGTCTCCTCCACCTCCACCAATACATTCTACATTATTCTTTGTTGTTTTCCTTCATGTACAATTAACCTACAAAGAAAGAAAGGGGTTATTTTAACCCCTTAATGTCCACTGACGTGCAGAGTCCGTCATGGCAAGGTGCCAGTTCCGGCACCAGGACGGACTCTGCACGTCATGCCTTTGATCTACCACTGCGTGTAAACACGCAGTGGTAGATCAGTGCCGACAGCTGTCACAGACAGCTGACAGGCATGGCAAGCGGTGCGGGGACCTTTGCCGTCGGTCCCCGCACTCACAGCGCTGTGATTGGTCAGTCAATCTGACTGACCAAACACAGCAGCGATCGCGCAGGAGAAGCTGAAATTTCAGCTTCCCCAGCGCGATCAGTGCAGGAGCCGGCGCTGCAGTGGCCAGGCTTCCTGCACTGACAGCCAGGAGCAGAGCCCCCACCGCCCCTGGCTGTTAACCCCCTGACTGCTGCGATCCAGCGCGATCGCAGAGCTCAGGGGGGGGAGGCAGAGGGTCGGGAGCTCCCTCTGCCTCAGATCAGCGTCCCAGCGATGTAATCGCAGGGCCAGATCTCTGCCTTGATGACCCGGGGTTGTCATGACAACCTCCGGGTCATTTAGCTACGGGAAGCTGCTGTGATCATGTCACAGCAGCTTTCCCCATAGGTACAATGCATTGCAATGCCAGAGCATTGCAATGCATTGTAACTGCAATCAAAAGTAAAAAAAGTGAAAGTCCCATAAAGGGACAAGTTAAAAAAAATCATTTTTTTAAAAAAATTGTAAAAAAAATATTAAAAAATAATTTTAAAAAAATCCCCTAAAAAATACACATTTTTATGTAATAAAAAAAATAAAAAACAAAAAAAATACACATGTTAGGTATCGCCATGTCCGTAAAAATCCCCTCTATAAAAGCATAACCCTACTTAACCCCTTCAGTGAAAGACGTAAAAAAAAAACACAAAAAAGTAGTAAATTATACTTTTTCCAAGCGGTATCATTATACCGCTTGGAAAAAGTGCAATAACACGCGATCAAAAAGTCAGATATAAATAATCATGGTACCGCTGAAAATGTCATCTTGTCCCGCAAAAAACAAGCCACTATATAGCATCATCAGCGAAAAAATAAAAAAGTTATAGCTCGCGGAATAAACTGATGCAAAAATAATTATTTTTTCTATAAAATTCTTTATTGTGTAAAAAACGCCAAAACATAAAAAAAATATATAAATGAGGTATAGCTGTAATCGTAGTGACCCAAAAAATAAAGCTGCTTTATCAATTTTACCACACGCGGAACGGGGAAAAAAAAAAAAAAAAAAACAATTCCTGAATTGCTGGTTTTTGTTCATTCTGCTTCCACAAAAATCGGAATAGGAAGCGATCAAAAAACGTTATGTGCCCGAATATGGTACCAATAAAAACGTCAGCTCGTCCCGCAAAAAATAAGCCCACAGATAACTCTGTCGGCCGAAATATGGAAAAATTATAGCTCTCAAAATACGGCGATGCAAAAAATTCTTACAAAAAATTATTCCAAAAAAAAGCATCTTTTAGTGTGTGACAGAAGCTAAACATGAAAAAAGGGTGTAAATCTGGTATCGCTGTAATCGCACCGATCCGAGGAATAAAGTCGCCTAATCACTAATACCGCACGAGGAACGGCGTAAAAAAGAAAACCAATTCTTCACCTTTTGTAGATTTGTTCATTGTGCCTCCCAAAGATCGCAGTAAGGCGATCACAGTGGTTCCCCCCCGCATATGGGGTTTCAGCGTACTCAGGACAAAATGCACAATAGCTTTTGGGGTCCTATTTCTCCTGATACCCTTATAAAAATAAAAATTTGGGGACAAAAAGGTCATTTTTGTGGAAAAAAATATGATTTTTTTTATTTTCACGGCTCTACGTTATAAACTTCTGTGAAGCCCTTGGGGGTTCAAAGTGCTGACCACACATCTAGATAAGTTCCTTGGGGGTCTAGTTTGCAAAATGGGGTCATTTGTGGGGGTTTCTACTGTTTAGGCACATCAGGGGCTCTCCAAGCGCGACATGACACCCGCAGACCATTCCATCAAAGTCTGCATTTGAAAAAGGCGCTCCTTCCCTTTCGAGCTCTGCCATGCGTCAAAATAGTGGTTTACCCCCCACATATGGGGTATCAGCGTACTCAGGACAAATTGCACAATAACTTTTGGGGTCCTCGTTACCCTTTGAAAATAAAATTTGGGGGAAAGATCATTTTTGTGGAAAAGAATATGATTTTTTAATTTTACGCTCTACGTTATAACCTTCTGTGAAGCCCTTGGGGTTCAAAGCTCTCACCACACATCTAGATAAGTTCCTTGGGGGTCTAGTTTCCAAAATGGGTCACTTGTGGGGGGTTTCCACTGTTTAGGCACACAGGGCTCTCCAAATACGACATGGCTCCAATCTCATTCCAAGCCAAAAAAAAGGCGCTGCTTCCCTTCCGAGCTCTGCCATGCGCCAAATAGTGGTTTACCCCCACCTATGGGGTATCAGCGTACTCAGGACTAATTGCACAATAAATTTGTGGGTCCTTTACCTTTGGAAAATAAAAATTGGGGATGAAAAGATCATTTTTGTGGAAAAAATATGATTTTTTAATTTACGGCTCTACGTTATAACCTTCTGTGAAGCCTTGGGGGTTAAAGCTCTCACAACACATTAGATAAGTTCCTTGGGGGTCTAGTTTCCAAAATGGGGTCACTTGTGGGGGTTTCCACTGTTTAGGCACACAGGGACTCTCCAAATACGACATGGCGTCCAATCTCAATTCCAGCCAAAAAAGTCAAATGGGCTGCTTCCCTTCCGAGCTCTGCCATGCGCCCAAATAGTGGTTTACCCCCCACTATGGGGTATCAGCGTACTCAGGACTAATTGCCCAATAACTTTTGGGGTCCTTTTATCCTTTGGAAAATAATAATTGGGATGAAAAGATCATTTTTGTGGAAAAAATATGATTTTTTAATTTTACGGCTCTACATTATAACCTTCTGTGAAGCCCTTGGGGTTAAAAGCTCTCACAACACATTTAGATGAGTTCCTTGAGGGGTCCAGTTTCCAAAATGGGGTCACTTGTGGGGGGTTTCCACTGTTTAGGCACACAGGGACTCTCCAAATGCGACATGGCGTCCAATCTCAATTCCAGCCAAAAAAGTCAAATGGCGCTGCTTCCCTTCCGAGCTCTGCCATGCGCCCAAATAGTGGTTTACCCCCACCTATGGGGTATCAGCGTACTCAGGACTAATTGCACAATAACTTTTGGGTCCTTTTATCCTTTGGAAAATAATAATTGGGATGAAAAGATCATTTTTGTGGAAAATATATGATTTTTTAATTTACGGCTCTACGTTATAACCTTCTGTGAAGCGCTTGGGGTTAAAAGCTCTCACAACACATTTAGATAAGTTCCTTGGGGGGTCTAGTTTCCAAAATGGGGTCACTTGTGGGGGGTTTCCACTGTTTAGGCACACAGGGACTCTCCAAATGCGACATGGCGTCCAATCTCAATTCCAGCCAAAAAAGTCAAATGGCGCTGCTTCCCTTCCGAGCTCTGCCATGCGCCCAAATAGTGG
This sequence comes from Oophaga sylvatica, assembly GCA_033576555.1. Taxonomy (NCBI): domain Eukaryota; kingdom Metazoa; phylum Chordata; class Amphibia; order Anura; family Dendrobatidae; genus Oophaga; species Oophaga sylvatica. The sequence continues at coordinate 134,417 of JARQOD010000251.1, forward strand.
TTTACCCCCACATATGGGGTATCAGCGTACTCAGGACTAATTGCCCAATAACTTTTGGGGTCCTTTTATCCTTTGGAAAATAATAATTGGGATGAAAAGATCATTTTTGTGGAAAAAATATGATTTTTTAATTTTACGGCTCTACATTATAACCTTCTGTGAAGCCCTTGGGGGTTAAAAGCTCTCACAACACATTTAGATGAGTTCCTTGAGGGGTCCAGTTTCCAAAATGGGGTCACTTGTGGGGAGTTTCCACTGTTTAGGCACACAGGGACTCTCCAAATGCGACATGGCGTCCAATCTCAATTCCAGCCAAAAAAGTCAAATGGCGCTGCTTCCCTTCCGAGCTCTGCCATGCGCCCAAATAGTGGTTTACCCCCACACATGGTATATCGGTGTACTCTGGAGAAATTGTACAACAAATATTGTGGTTCATTTTCTCCTGATACCCTTGACAAAATTTAAAAAAATTGTGTCGAAAGAAAAATTTTGGGAAAAAAAGTTAAATGTTCATTTTTTCCTTCCACATTGCTTCAATTCTTGTGAAGAACCTAAAGGGTTAATAAACTTCTTGAATGTGGCTTTGAACACGTTGAGGGGTGAAGTTTTTAGAATGGTGTCACTTTTGGGTATTTTCTGTCATATTGACCCCTCAAATTCACTTCAAATGTGAGGTGGTCCCTAAAAAAAATGGTTTTGTAAATTTTGTTGGAAAAATGAAAAATTGCTGGTCAACTTTTAACACTTATAACTTCGTAACAAAAAAAAATTTTGGTTCCAAAATTGTGCTGATGTAAAGTAGACATGTGGGAAATGTTATTTATTAACTAATTTTTGTGACATATCTCTCTGATTTAATGGCATAAAAATTAAAAGTTTGAAAATTGCAAAATTTTCAAAATTTTTGCCATATTTCCGTTTTTTTCATAAAAAAACACAAGTTATATTGAAGAAATTTTACCACTATCATGAAGTACAATATGTCACGAGAAAACATTCTCAGAATCGCCAAGATCCGTAGAAGCGTTCCAGAGTTATAACCTCATAAAGAGACAGTGGTCAGAATTGTAAAAATTGGCCTGGTCTTTAACCTACAAAATGGCTTGGTCATTAAGGGGTTAATTCCGATATTTTTGTCCCATTGACTTGCATTGATTTCCGGTATCGGAATCGGCGATATCCGATACTTTTTCAGTATCGGGCCGATCCAATCCGATCTGATATTTTGCAATATCGGAAAGTATCGCTCAACACTATACTTGAGTAATAAATAGGGGTTGTATGGAACTACTCATCTATTGTCGATTTCTCACGTTCCTAGTCTGGTTTTCCCAGTATTATGTCGACTGTACTGTGGGTAGCCATCAACAAAGGGGTTTGTCTCTATTAAATTCCTTTGGGAATTTTTTTGCGCATTGACCATTTGTCATGCATATAGCACCAGGTTGACCTTCGTCACATGGGCCATGAATCATGTGCTTCATCACTGCCTCATGCAGTTTTGGATTGCAGTCTCATTTGGGATTTCAACAGAGACCAAATAGTCAATTATTTCCTTGTCCCTTGGTTTATCTTCCTCTCCGAGGGTTAAGTGTTATGAATGTGCTAGAGATGGTTTCTGAGCAGAGGCTCCCTCTGGTGGTTACAGATAGTACTGAACCTTTCAGCAAGGAATGGCAATCTGGGATCATGGACTGGTCTGATATAAGGGAGGTTCCCTCCCATGATGGTTGCCGGTGATCAATTGTTCTTGTCTCAATTGTGGTTCCTGGTTCATTTGGAAATTTGCTGAGTCTTGCCTGCATCTTCTGCTATCAGATAAGATATTTTCTGCTTTTATTTTTGTGCTTGCTATTTGCATTGTTTTCTGCACATTTGTGGAGGACAGCTGGGTCCCCTCCTGGGGCCTGAGCTCTTCACAGTTTGCCTGTAGCCTCTGTTGTTTTTTCATTTGCTTTTTCCTGCTATTTCAGCAGCTGCAGCTTGGTTTTGTTCACACTTAGATCTGATTTAGTGGGTAGCGAGATCGTGTGATCTCAGTATTTTTGTAATCAGAATTGTTGGATTTTTGTTGGGTTTTCTGGTTTGCAGAAAGTAATCTCTCCTGTCCTTTCCTATTTAGTCAGCTTGTGGCCCCAGCGTTTTCTCAATCTGTTTTCTGCCTGCGTTTTTGTTTTCATTTGTCTATCCACCATTATATGTTTGGGGGCTGCCTATTCCTTTGGGGCTCTACTCCGGGGCAGTTAGCTTTCCTGTTTCTATCTTTAGGTATAGCTAGCTCTCAGGCTGTGACGAGGCGTCTAGGATCAACGTAGGAACGCTCCACGGCTACCTCTAGTTGTGTGGTTAGTTCAGGTTTCTGCAACCCATTAGTTACCAACATCTCAGGTGTTCGGCTGCTCTGCTGTTGTTTCTGTCCTCCTCAGCTACCGTACATAATAGTATTACCAGCCAAACTGAAAATTATATGGTACTCACAGAAGGGAAAAATAGTGTGAAAAAAAAAAGTTATCAGAGTTGTCAGAGATTTATTTTTTTTTCTGTTTGTTGCATTTTTTCCCTCTTTTTCTCTGGGTGCTGAGGAGGATTTTTTTTTCTCTCAATGGAGTTTGCACAGTTGTCTGGCCGTGTGGATCAGCTTGCCACTGAGGTTCAGAGTATTGCTACCTATCTTGCTGGGTTGCCGGTTGTGGAACCTAGGATTCCCATGCCAGATTTGTTTTTGGGGGATCGATCTAAATTTCTGAATTTCAAAAATAACTGTAAGTTGTTTTTTGCCTTAAGGCCTAAGTCCTCAGGGAACGCTGCACAGCAGGTTCAAATTGTCATCTCCCTGCTGTGCGGCGACCCTCCGGATTGGGCTTTTTCCCTGACACCTGGGGATCCTGTTTTGAATGATATTGATGTATTTTTTCAGGCTCTGGGGTTATTGTACGATGAACCTAATGTCACTGATCAAGCTGAAAAGATCCTGTTGGCATTAAATCAGGGTCTTGAAGACGCTGAGTTGTACTGTCAGAAATTCCGAAAGTGGGCAGTTCTGACCAAATGGAATGATCATGATTTGGCAGCCCTTTTTCTAAAGGGTCTGTCAGAAAAAGTAAAGGACGTTATGGTGGGATTCCCTGTTCCCTCTGGTCTCAATGATTCTATGTCTTTGGCCATTCAAATTGACAGACGTTTGCGTGAGCGCAGAGGTATGCGTGAGATAGTGTTGCCTTGTGAGCCAGCTCCTGAGCCCATGCAGTGTGATGGAGTGATTTCTGGGGCTCAGCGTCATGAGTTTCGTATTCGCAATGGGTTATGTTTCTACTGTGGTGACGCGTCCCATGCTATTTCTGTCTGCCGTAAGCGGGGAAGACGTTTTGAGCGCTCAGTTGTCTTGGGTAGTGTTCAGACTAAATTTCTGTTGACTGTTACCCTCATTTGCTCCCTGTACCACATTTTCGGCTCAGGCTTCTGTTGATTCAGGAGCAGCTATTAACCTGATGGATTTTGACTTTGCCAAACGTTGTGGGTTTCCCATGATACCCCTGCGGAAGTCTATTCCCCTTCTGGGCATTGATTCTACCCCTTTGGCGGAGAATAAACCCCAGTTTTCTACTCACGTGATAATGAGGGTTGAACCAGATCATCAGGAGAGTTGCAAATTTCTGGTGCTCTATAATCTGCATGACATTATTGTACTAGGTTTCCATTGGTTACAGTCTCATAATCCTGTTTTGGATTGGAAATCTGTGTCTGTGACCAGTTGGGGCTGCCAATGTGTTAATGCCGACACTCCTGTTATTTCTGCCTCTCCCCAGTCTCAGGATGCTCCTGACTTTTTGACTGATTTTTCGGATGTATTTAGTGAAAGTAAATCTGCATCCTTGCCCCCTCACAGGAGCTATGATTGCGCTATTGAATTAGTGCCTGGTGGTAAATTTCCTAAAGGTCGCCTTTTTAACTTGTCTGTACCTGAACACGATGCTATGCGATCTTATATCAAGGAGTCATTGGAGAAGGGTCATATCAGACCATCCTCTGCACCCTTGGGAGCCGGTTTTTTCTTTGTGGCCAAAAAGGATGGTTCATTGAGGCGGTATATTGATTATCGTCTCTTGAATAAGATCACTGTGAAGTATCAATATCCGTTACCCTTGATTTCTGACCTGTTTTCCAGGGTGAAAAGTATCAGTTGGTTTACCAAGCTTGACCTCAGGGGGGCGTATAACCTTATTCGCATTAAGCACGGGGGATGAATGGAAGACGGCGTTTAATACCCCAGAGGGGCATTTTGAGTACCTAGTGATGCCCTTTGGGCTCACTAATGCTCCTTCCGTCTTCCAATCCTTCATGAATGATATTTTCAGGGATTTTGTGGATAAATTTCTGATTGTTTATTTGGATGATATCTTGATTTTTTCCAATGTCTGGGACTCTCATGTGAAACATGTTCGGACTGTGTTCCAGATTTTGAGAGAGAATGCACTGTATGTGAAGGGATCAAAGTGTCTTTTTGGCGTACAGAAGGTCTCATTTCTGGGATTCATTTTGTCTCTGTCTGATATTGAAATGGACCCGGTCAAGGTTCAGGCCATCTGTGATTGGGTCCAACCTACTTCATTAAAGGCTCTTCAGAGATTTTTGGGTTTTGCCAATTTTTATCGTAAATTTATTGGTAATTTCTCTGGTATTGTTAAACTATTGACTGATTTGACCAAAAAGGGTTCTGATGTGGTGAATTGGCCTCCTGAGGCAGTCTCTGAATTTCAGGAACTTAAGCAGAGATTCACTTCTGCTCCTGTTATACGGCAGCCTGATGTTTCTCTACCGTTCAGGTGGAGGTTGATGCCTCTGAAATTGGGGCAGGTGCCGTTTTGTCCCAAAGAGATCCAGAGACCTCTAAGAGTAACCCTTGTGCCTTTTTCTCTCGAAAATTTTCTCCAACTGAACGTAATTATGACGTGGGTAATCGGGAGTTATTGGCCATGAAGTGGGCCTTTGAAGAGTGGAGACATTGGCTGGAAGGAGCCAAACATCAGGTGGTGGTCCTCACGGACCATAAGAATCTGGTTTATCTCGAATCAGCCAAGCGACTTAATCCTAGACAGGCTAGGTGGGCCTTGTTTTTCACACGTTTTAATTTTGTGGTTTCTTTTCTTCCTGGCACTAAGAATGTTAAGGCGAATGCCCTCTCGAGGAGTTTCTTTGCGGACTCTCCTGAGTTATCTGATCCTACTGTTATTTTGAAAGAGGGTGTAGTTCTTTCTGCCATCTCGCCCAATTTGAGACTGGCTCTGGAAGGGTGTCAGGAGGATAAACCTGAGTGCTGCCCTATTGGGAAATTGCTTGTCCCAGACCAGTGGAAGAAGAGTGTGATATCTGAGATTCATTGTTCCGCGTTGGCTGGTCATCCCGGGATTTTTGGTACCAGAGACTTGGTGAGTCAGTCCTTTTGGTGGCCTACTTTATCTCGTGACGTCAGGGAATTTGTGCAGTCCTGTGGGACTTGCTCTCGCTCCAAGCCTTGCTCTCGCTCTAGTGGTTTGTTAATGCCATTACCTGTGCCCAAGAGGCCATGGACCCATATCTCTATGGATTTTATTTCCGACCTCCCTGTTTCTCAGAGAATGACCATTATCTGGGTAATCTGTGATAGGTTTTCCAAGAAGATACATCTTGTGCCATTACCTAAGTTACCTTCCTGCTCCGAATTGGTGCCTTTGTTCCTTCAGCACGTGGTTTGGTTACATGGCATTCCTGAGAACATTGTGTCTGACAGAGGAGTCCAGTTTGTTTCCAGATTTTGGAGGACATTTTGTTCTAAACTTGGTGTTCAATTATCTTTCTCCTCTGCATTTCATCCTCAGTCCAATGGACAAACCGAGAGAACAAACCAGACCTTGGAGACTTATTTGAGATGCTTTCTGTCTGCTGATCAAGATGACTGGGTCTCTTTTTTGCCTTTGGCTGAGTTTGCTCTTAATAATAGGGCTAGCTCTGCCACCTTGATGTCTCTATTTTTCTGCAATTTTGGGTTTCACCCTCGATTTTCTTCGGGACAGGCGGAGGCTTCTGTCTGTCCGGGTGTTGACTCTATTGTGGAGCGAATGCAGCAGATTTGGGACCAGGTAGTGGAGAGGTTGTCTCTCTCTCAGGAGAAGGCCCAACGGTTTGCCAACCGGCATAGGACTGATGGTCCTCGGTTTAAAGTGGGGGACTTGGTTTGGTTGTCTTCAAGAAATATCCCTATGAGGGTTGTATCTCCAAAGTTTAAGCCTAGGTTCATTGGACCTTATAAGATCATGTAGATTCTTAATCCTGTTTCCTTCCATTTGCTTCTTCCAGGGACATTTAAGATCCATAACGTGTTCCACAAGTCCTTATTGAAGAGGTTTGTCAAGCCAGTGGTTCTTATGGCTGCGCCTCCTGACCCTGTTTTGGTTGAGGGAAATCTGGAGTATGTGGTTGAGAAAATATTGGATTCTCGTTTTTCTAGACAGAAACTCCAGTATTTGGTTAAGTGGAGAGGTTATGGTCAGGAGGACAATTCTTGGGTGTTTGCTTCGGACATCCATGCTAGGAGACTGATCCGTGCCTATCACTGAGCTCATCCTGATCGGCCTGGTTGTACAAGTGAGGGTTCGGTGACCCCTCCTCAGGGGGGGTACTGTTATGAATGTGCTAGAGATGGTTTCTGAGCAGAGGCTCCCTCTGGACGTTACAGACAGTACTGAGCCTTTCAGCGAGGAATGGCAATCGGGGATCGCTGACTGGTCTAATATAAGGGAGGTTCCCTCCCATGATGGTTGCCGGTGATCAATTGTTCTTGTCTCAATTGTGGTTCCTGGTTCATTTGGAAGCTTGCTGAGTCTTGCCTGCATCTTCTGCTATCAGATAAGATATTTTCTGCTTTTATTTTTGTGCTTGCTATTTGCATTGTTTTCTGCACATTTGTGGAGGACAGCCGGGTCCCCTCCTGGGGCCTGAGCTCTTCACAGTTTGTCTGTAGCCTCTATTGTTTTTTCATTTGCTCTTTCTTGCTTTTTCAGCGGCGGCAGCTTGCTTTTGTTCACACTGATATCTGATTTAGTGGGTGGCTAGATCGTGTGATCTCAGTATTTTTGTAATCAGAATTGTTGGATTTTTGTAGGGTTTTCTCGGTTGCAGAAAGTAATCTCTCCTGTCCTTTCCCATTTATTCAGCATGTGGCCCCAGCGTTTGCTCAATCTGTTTTCTGCCTGCGTTTGTGTTTTCATCTTGTCTAACCGTTATTATATGTTTGGGGGCTGCCTATTCCTTTGGGGCTCTACTCCGGGGCAATTAGCTTTCCTGTTTCTATCTATAGGTATAGCTAGCTCTCAGGCTGTGACGAGGCATCTGGGATCAACGTAGGAACGCTCCACGGCTACCTCTAGTTGTGTGGTTAGTTCAGGTTTCTGCAACCCATTGGTTACCAACATCTCAGGTATTTGGCTGCCCTGCTGTTGTTCCTGTCCTCCTTAGCTACCGTACATAACAGTTAAGAGCATGTGAGTGTGTGGTCGTCCACGCTTTTGAAATTCTATTACATGCACATAGGCAACTACTCGGACAAAAATGTGTTTTTTCAAAATCTCGTTAAGCATTGCTTGCAGTTTGAATTTAAATACTAATGCATCCAAATCTGGTCTGAACTCTGGCCTTTGCCATGTTTCTAAGTTTTCAGTAATTTCTTTCCTGTTATGAATGTGCTAGAGATGGTTTCTGAGCAGAAGCTCCCTCTGGTGGTTACAGACAGTACTGAACCTTTCAGCGAGGAATGGCAATCTGGGATCACTGAATGGTCTGATATAAGTGAGGTTCCCTCCCATGATGGTTGCCGGTGATCAATTGTTCTTGTCTCAATTGTGGTTCCTGGTTCATTTGGAAGTTTGCTGAGTTTTGCCTGCATCTTCTGCTATCAGATAAGATATTTTCTGCTTTTATTTTTGTGTTGCTTTTTGCATTGTTCCCTGCACTTCTGTGGATGTCAGCCAGGTCCCCTCCGGGGGCTTGTGCTCCTCTCAGTTTATCTGAAGCCACTGTTATTTGTTCATTTGCTTTTTCCTGTTTTTTCAGTGGCTGCGGCTTAGTTTTGTTACACCAGAGATCTGATTAAGGTGGTAGAGATCGTGTGATCTAAGGTGTTTTTGCAATCAGAAGAGTTGGTATTTTTTAGGTTTTTTTTTGGATTGCAGTGAGTATCCTTTCCTGTACTTTTCTTTCTAGACAGATTGGGCCCCAGCATTTGCTCGTTCTATTTTCTGTCTGTGTCCGTGCTTCTTCTTGTCTAACCGCCATTACATGTTTGGGGGCTTCCTATTTTCTTTGGGGATCTGCTCCGGGGCAGATAGCTTTCATCTTACTGCCTTTAGGTGTAGTTATCTCTCAGGCTGTGACGAGGCGTCTAGGATCAACGTAGGAACGCTCCACGGCTATCTCTAGTTGTGTGGTTAGTTCAGGTTACTGCAATCCAATAGGTTCCAGCCTCTCTGGTGTATTGCCGTTTTTGCTTATTCTCCTCAGCTACCAAAATACAACAGTGTCACCGGCCCAAACTGAAAATTATATTGTACTCACAGAAGGGAAAAATAGTGTGGAAAGAAAAAAGAAAAAAAAGTCAGAGTTGTCAGAGATTTTTTTTTTGCTGTTTGTTGCATTTTTTCCCTCTTTTTCTCTGGGTGCTGAGGAGGATTTTTTTTTCTCTCAATGGAGCTTGCACAGTTGTCTGGCCGTGTGGATCAGCTTGCCACTGAGGTTCGGAGTATTGTTACCTACCTTTCTAGGTTGCCGGTTGTGGAACCTAGGATTCCAATGCCAGATTTGCTTTTGGGGGATCGGGCTAAATTTCTGAATTTCAAAAATAACTGTAAGTTGTTTTTTGCCTTAAAGCCTAAGTCCTCAGGGAACGCAGCACAGCAGGTTCAAATTGTCATCTCTCTCCTGCGCGGTGACCCTCAGGATTGGGCTTTTTCCCTGAAACCTTTGGATCCTGTTTTGAATGATATTGATGTATTTTTTCTGGCTCTGGGGTTATTGTACGATGAACCTTATGTCACTGATCAAGCTGAAAATACCTTGTTGGTATTAAATCAGGGTCTTGAAGACAGTGAGTTGTACTGTCAGAAATTCCGAAAGTGGGCAGTCCTGACCAAATGGAATGATGATGCTTTGGCAGCCCTTTTTCGAATGGGGCTGTCAGAGAATGTAAAGGATGTTATGTTGGGATTCCCTGCTCCCTCTGTTCTCAATGATTCTATGTCATTGGCTATTCAAATTGACAGACGTTTGCGTGATTGCAGAGGTATGCGTGAGATAGTGTTGCCTTGTGAGCCAGCTTCTGAGCCCATGCAGTGTGACAGAGTGACTTCTGGGGCACAGCGTCATGAGTTTCGAAAGCGCAATGGGTTATGTTTCTACTGTGGTGACGCCTCTCATGCTATTTCAGTCTGCCCTAAGTGGGGAAGACGTTTTGCACGCTCAGTTGTCTTGGGTAGTGTTCAGACTAAATTTCTGTTGACTGTTACCCTGATTTGATCCCTGTCCACATTTTCTGCTCAGGCTTTTGTTGATTCAGGAGCAGCTATTAACCTGATGGATTTTGACTTTGCCAAACGTTGTGGGTTTCCCATGATACCCCTGCGGAAGTCTATTCCCCTTCTGGGCATTGATTCTACCCCTTTGGCGGAGAATAAACCCCAGTTTTCTACTCACGTGATAATGAGGGTTGAACCAGATCATCAGGAGAGTTGCAAATTTCTGGTGCTGTATAATCTGCATGACATTATTGTACTAGGTTTTCATTGGTTACAGTCTCATAATCCTGTTTTGGATTGGAAATCTGTGTCTGTGACCAGTTGGGGCTGCCAATGTGTTAATGCCGACACTCCTGTTTTTCTTCCTCTCCCCAGTCTCAGGATGTTCCTGACTTTTTTACTGATTTTTCGGATGTATTTAGTGAAAGTAAATCTGCATCCTTGCCCCCTCACAGGAGCTATGATTGCGCTATTGAATTAGTGCCTGGTGGTAAATTTCCTAAAGGTCGCCTTTTTAACTTGTCTGTACCTGAACACGATGCTATGCGATCTTATATCAAGGAGTCATTGGAGAAGGGTCATATCTAGAGTTGAGCGATACTTTCCGATATCCAAAAGTATCAGAATCGGAATGGTATCGCCGATACCATTAAAATATTGGCGATACCCGATACCGATACCGGAAATCCAATGTAAGTCTATGGGAACAAAATATCGTAACTAAAAAAACCTCTTTCTTTCCTTGTAAACGCTAAATATACACACATAGAATACATATATATATATATATATATATATATATATATATATACATGTCATTGTGACATATATATATACATATATTTATAGTTTATACACTTCTACATAGTAAAATAGCCTCTGATTCAATTGCCGGGTAAAGCCGGCTTTTGTGAAAATACAGAAGCACCCGACATGAAATGACACTTGATTTACATAGAGTTAACCATGTCTTTTCATGTAGTTTGATATCTGATTTGCACAAACAATTACATGAGTGTATGTGTGCAAAATTTCACACCTGTAGGGGTTAATTAAAGGTGTAAATTCTTTGTAAAAAAAAACGGACTTTTTTGCTACGAATTTACACCTTTAATTAACCCCTACAGGTGTGAAATTTTGCACACATACACTCATGTAATTGTTAGTGAAAACAATAGATCAAACAACTTGAAATGACATGGTTAACTCTATGTAAACCATGTGTCATTTCATGTCGGGTTCTGCATTTTCACAAAAGCCGGCAATTGAATTAGCGGCTATTATACTATGTAGAAGTGTATGAACTATAAATATAAATATATATATATGTGTCACAAATTCAATGACATGTATATATATATATATGAGGTGTAAAATTGCTGAAAAAAAATGTGTGGGCTCCCGCCCTATTTTCGCAACCAGACAGACAAAGCCAGCAAGTGGGGGCAGATAATAATAGCCCAGAGAGGGACCATTATTTTTGGCCCCCCCCTGGCTACTAACATCTGCCCCCAGACACCCCAGAAAAGACAAATCTATAATTAGATTCGCCCTTTCTGGCACTTTGCCCATCTATTCCCATTGCCCTGTAGCGGTGGCGAATGGGTTAATATGGGGTTAAAGCCACCTTGCTATTGAAAGGTGACCTTAAGCCAGGTTAATAATTGAGAGCTGTCAATTAGACAACTATCAATTATTAATCCTATTGCATGAAATAAAAATAAAACACACACACTTTAATTAAAAATCATTTTAATGAAATAAAGACACATGTTTTTGACCATCTTTTATTTTACTGCAAAAACCATTTCCTGTAATAAAAATAAAATAAAAAAGCAAAATTATTCTTACCTATCCCATGCACAGTCAGGTCCCACGGTGTAATCCTTCAGAAAGGGTTAATGTTTACTGCAGGGACCGCATCTAATGCTGCAGCCTCACAGTAAACCCCCAAATGAATGAGTTCCTCTCCTGGCTGACAGGAGAGGAAGTGGAAAGCTTAATTGATTGCTTTCCACTTTCACTTCAGGTCAGCCAGGGACACAATCAGTGACGTCAGAGGGAACTGATTAACAAAAATAGGGGTTCCCTTCGAAAAAAATATGGCGTGGGGTCCCCCCTATTTTTGTTAACCAGCCTGATGAAGCAGACTGCTGCGGCATGGTATTTAAGGCTGTTAGGGAGCCAATATCCATGGACCTTGCCAGCAGCGTCGGACTGGAGTACCTTGGGCCCACCAGAGAAAAAATATTCTTGGGGCCCACCATCATACTTCCCAACCTTTGAAGAAGGGAAAGAGGGACAAAGGCTGTGGCACGCTGTGCCTGCTGCAGCAAATTTTAGGCCATGCCACGTTGCACCACAGACTGTCCAGGAGTTGGTGGATGCTTTAGTCCAGGTGTGGGAGGAGATCCCTCAGGAGACCATCCGTCGCGCTCATCAGGAGCATGCCCAGAAGTTGTAGGGAGGTCATACAGCATACCTCCCAATTTTTGAAGACAGGAAAGAGGGTTAAAGGCTGCGACCACACCCATTTCACAGCTAATCACACCCATATCCTCGCCCCAAGCGTACCCATTTAGCACTGCTGATCACACTGACTGGTAATGAGGGCACAGTGGCTGGTACTGAGGAAAAGAAAGAAAGAGCAGCGAGAGAGAAAGAACAAGCAGAGAAAGAAAGAGAGGAAAGAAAGAAAAGAGAGAGAGAAAGAAAGAACAGAGAGAAAAAAGAACAGAGAGCGAGAAGGAAAGAACAGAGAGCGAGAAAGACTAGAGAGAGAAAGAAAGACTAGAGAGAGAGCCAGAGGCATAGCTAGGGTTTTGGTTTAGTGGGGGCGAAACTTCTGAGTGGGCCCCTAATCAGAGAACCTCAGCAAATGACCGCGCTGTTGCCAAAAATAATCTATATATAAAAAGACCAATATTGATATTACCGCCATATGGTCTGTGGTAAATAATACCAGTCCTACAGAACATATAATAGATTACAGCACAGGTACAGATAATGACTTACCGCTGATGTTCTTTCTAATGGAATTGTTCACTTTTCATGTCTTTTCCATCTGGCCCAGACCGACATGACGACTTCTCCAGCCAGGACTCGACTGCAGAGATTACAACAAAGACACATTTCACTTCTCATATTGTCAGCACTGTCACGGTCACCAATTGGACTATTCTCAACCTGCACAAACTCCTCATCCTGCTGATACCCCAATACTGAGCCGCTGCTGCCATATGTGTCCCTATTTCTGCACCTGATACCCCAATACTGAGCCGCTGCTGCCGTATGTGTCCCTATTACTGCACCTGATACCCCAATACTGAGCTGCTGCTGCCGTATGTGTCCCTATTACTGCACCTGCTGTGTGGTTTTGTGTGACCTCTAAATTTTAAAGCACCCCTCTAGAATATAGTAATGCCGGGTGCAAGTGCCCTAGAAAACAGTGCCCACATTTTGTCCCCTAGACTGTAATAATGCCCTGTGTGCCCCTTTGACAGTCACAGTAACCCGAGTTCCCCTATAACAATATGTGTCCACTTTACATTTAATAATGTCCCAAGTCTCCCCCTGTACATCTCCCCTATACACAGAATAATGACCCTCACTGGATATATACTGACCCCTTAATGTCCCCAAACTATTTAATGGGTCCAACACTGTATGATGGCCCCTAGATAGCATCCATACAGCATAATACACCAGATAGTCCTCAATATAGTATAATGCACCCCCATAGGCAGCCTCTATATTATAATAAACCCCCATAGGCAGAGTCTATAATATAATGCACCACCATAGGCAGCCGCTATATTATAATGCACCCCCATAGGCAGCCTCTGTAGTATAATGCATCCCCATAGGGAGCCTCTGTAGTATAATGCACCCCAATATGGAGCCTCTGTAGTATAATGCAGCCCCCATATACAGCCTCTGTAGTATAATGCACCCCCCATATACAGCCTCTGTAGTATAATGCACCCCATTAAAAAAAAAAATAAATACTCAACTCCCGGCTCCTGTGCTGCTCACTGTTCTCCCTCTCAGCGTCTGACAGCGGACGCCGGCAGGTGATGTCATCGCGCCCGCTGTCAGACGCTGAGAGGGGGATTATGGGAGAGAAGGAGCGCTCGCTCCTTCTCTCTCTATGCGGTCAGCTGTATCGGCTGGATGCCGATACAGCTGACCCTCTGATGACGGGTGGGGGCCCACTGCTGGCACCGGGCCCCCCCACCGCCTGTTCAGGCCCCATAGCTTCCGGGCGGCAGAGCAGGGAGAGCGATTCTCCCTGCTCTGCCGCAGAATGTAACTGTATCGGTGTGTTGTGCACGCCGATACAGTTACTGTAGCGTAGCTCCGGGTGGGCCCCCTCAGAGCGAGGGGCCCGGGGCCACCACCCCCTCTGCCCCGCGACCTATCCTTTCAAATCAGGGCCCACCACGCAGGAGCTGGGGCCCACCGGAGGTTTCTCCGGTGTCCCGGTGGCTCAGTCCGACCCTGCTTGCCAGCCTGATAATACCAGGCCACAGCAGTCTGCTTATCTTTGCTGGTTAACAAAAATAGGGGATCCCCTTGAAAAAAATTGGCGTGGGGTCTCCCCTATTTTTGTTAACCAGCCAGATGAAGCAGACTGCTGAGGCCTGGTTTTTCAGGCTGGTAAGTAGCCAAGATCCATGGACCTTGCCAACCTGATAATACCAGGCCACAGCAGTCTGCATATCTTGGCTGGTTAACAAAAATAGGGGATCCCCTCGAAAAAAATTAGCGTGGGGTCCCCCCTATTTTTGTTAACCAGCCAGATGAAGCAGACTGCTGAGGCCTGGTTTTTCAGGCTGGTAAGGATCCAATATCCATGGACCTTGCAAGCCTGATAATACCAGGCCACAGCAGTCTGCTTAGCTTGGCTGGATAACAAAAATAGGGGATCCCCTCGAAAAAAAAATGGCGTGGGGATCCCCCCTATTTTTGTTAACCAGCCAAGCAAAAAGCAGACTGCTGCGGCCTGGTATTGAAAGACTGTCAAGGTCCATGGATTTTGGCCCTCAACAGCCTGATAATACCAGGCATCAGCAGCCCCACATTTGGCCATCAAAAGATGTGCCAATTGTGGCACTTTACCTGGCTCTTCCCACTTGCCCTGTAGCGGTGGCAAGCGGGGTAATAAGGGGTTAATGTCACCGTTGATTGCACGGTGACAATAAGCCCGGTTAATAATGGAGAGGCGTCAATAAGACACCGATCCATTATTAATCCCAAAGTTTTTAAATGTTTAAAAAGACACAGCAAGAAAAAGTATTTTAATGAAATAAAAGAGACAACACAGTTTTCATTAATTTTATTATACGCTCATTCCTGCGACGCCATCGATCTCCTGTAAAAAAAGGAAAAAAACAAACCAACAGTATACCACCTGTCCGACGCAGTCCATAGTAACGAGTGTCCCACGACGATCCAGCTCTGCTACATCGGAATGCCAGGCAGAGCCTAACATCCCGACGCAGCACAGCTGATTACCTGCTTCCCCGGCGGTGACGTCATCGGACTGCTTTACGGCCGTGATTACCCAGCAGTCACTGCAGTTATCGCGAGAAACTGCATGTGACCGCCAGGGAGAAGATGATGGCGGCCATCAAGCAGTCCAGGACGAGACCACCGGAGATCTTCTGCCAGGTAAGTGACTCCTGACAGACCCGACCGACGGACACTGACAGGAACATTCCGATTCCGGTATCCGATATGACGAAAATATCGGTACTCGGAATCGGAATTCCGATACAGCCAATATCGGCCGATACCCGATATTTGCAATATCGGAATGCTCAACCCTAGTCATATCAGACCGTTCTCTGCACCCTTTGGTGCCGGTTTTTTCTTTGTGGCCAAAAAGGATGGTTCATTGAGGCGGTGTATTGATTATCGTCTCTTGAATAAGATCACTGTGAAGTATCAATATCTGTTACCCTTGATTTCTGACCTGTTGTCACGTTACTGGCGATACTGAACTGGAGGCCAGTGGCCGGAGCAGCGATGCACAGGTGACCGGACCGTGGAAAGACTTCTGGAGGTGCAGTATATGGCGGTGGAAGTTCACTGTGTCAGCAGATGCCGGGGCCTGCCCGAGCACGGGCCGGCCAAGATCACACTCAAGCACCAAGTCCGTTTAAATGATAGAAGGTTGAGGTAGGAACAGCAGGGTTTCCAAAAGAGACAGGAAGATGCCAGCAAAACACCTTCCAGATCAGGAGCTCAGATAATGCTTCACTCAGTTAGACTGAGCACCACAATATACTCAGCAACAGGAAGCTGCACTGGCCAGGTATATATAGCAGGTCCAATCAGACTTAATCAGGGCGAGAACAATCAGCAGGGCAGGTGATGATCTCTATCCAATCAGTTTCAATCAAGGCGCGGACAATCAGCAGAGCAGGTGATGATTTCTATCCCAGACAAAGTTCATATGGTTTTCAGGCTGAAGTTATACAAGTTCCAAATAGCTCCACAGCAAAGGAACAGACCAGCAAGCCATGGCTCACAGGTTCAAATCCTGACACCTGTTTTCCAGGGTGAAAAGTGCTAGTTGGTTTACCAAGCTTGACCTCAGGGGGGGCGTATAACCTTATTCGCATCAAGCACGGGGGATGAATGGAAGACGGCGTTTAATACCACAGAGGGGCATTTTGAGTACCTAGTGATGCCCTTTCGGCACACTAATGCTCCTTCCGTCTTCCAATCCTTCATGAATGATATTTTCAGGGATTTTGTGGATAAATTTCTGATTGTTTATTTGGATGATATCTTGATTTTTTCCAATGACTGGGACTCTCATGTGAAACATGTTCGGACTGTGTTCCAGATTTTGAAAGAGAATGCACTGTATGTGAAGGGATCAAAGTGTCTTTTTGGCGTACAGAAGGTCTCATTTCTGGGATTCATTTTGTCTCCGTCTGTTATTGAAATGGACACGGTCAAGGTTCAAGCCATCTGTGATTGGGTCCAACCTACTTCATTAAAGGCTTTTCAGAGATTTTTGGGTTTTGCCAATTTTTATCGTAAATTTATTGGTAATTTCTCCGGTATTGTTAAACCATTGACTGATTTGACCAAAAAGGGTTCTGATGTGGTGAATTGGCCTCCTGAGGCAGTCTCTGCATTTCAGTAACTTAAGCAGAGATTCACTTCTGCTCCTGTTATACGGCAGCCTGATGTTTCTCTACCGTTTCAGGTGGAGATTGATGCCTCTGAAATTGGGGCAGGTGCTGTTTTGTGCCAAAGAGATCCAAAGACCTCTAAGAGTAACCCTTGTGTTTTTTCTCTCGAAAATTTTCTCCAACTGAACGTAATTATGACGTGGGTAATCGGGAGTTATTGGCCATGAAGTGGGCCTTTGAAGAGTGGAGACATTGGCTGGAAGGAGCCAAACATCAGGTGGTGGTCCTCACGGACCATAAGAATCTGGTTTATCACGAATCAGCCAAGCGACTTAATCCTAGACAGGCCAGGTGGGCCTTTTTTTTCACACGTTTTAATTTTGTGGTTTCTTTTCTTCCTGGCACTAAGAATATTAATGCGGATGCCCTCTCGAGGAGTTTCTTTGCGGACTCTCCTGAGTTATCTGATCCTACTGTTATTTTGAAAGAGGGTGTAGTTCTTTCTGCCATCTCGCCCAATTTGAGACTGGCTCTGGAAGGGTGTCAGGAGGATAAACCTGAGTGCTGCCCTATTGGGAAATTGCTTGTCCCAGACCAGTGGAAGAAGAGTGTGATATCTGAGATTCATTGTTCCGCGTTGGCTGGTCATCCTGGGATTTTTGGTACCAGAGACTTGGTGAGTCAGTCCTTTTGGTGGCCTACTTTATCTCGTGACGTCAGGGAATTTGTGCAGTCCTGTGGGACTTGCTCTCGCTCCAAGCCTTGCTCTCGCTCTAGTGGTTTGTTAATGCCATTACCTGTGCCCAAGAGGCCATGGACCCATATCTCTATGGATTTTATTTCCGACCTCCCTGTTTCTCAGAGAATGACCATTATCTGGGTAATCTGTGATAGGTTTTCCAAGAAGATACATCTTGTGCCATTACCTAAGTTACCTTCCTCCTCCGAATTGGTGCCTTTGTTCCTTCAGCACGTGGTTTGGTTACATGGCATTCCCGAGAACATTGTGTCTGACAGAGGAGTCCAGTTTGTTTCCAGATTTTGGAGGACATTTTGTTCTAAACTTGGTGTTCAATTATCTTTCTCCTCTGCTTTTCATCCTCAGACCAATGGACAAACCGAGAGAACAAACCAGACCTTGGAGACTTATTTGAAATGTTTTCTGTCTGCTGATCAAGATGACTGGGTCTCTTTTTTGCCTTTGGCTGAGTTTGCTCTTAATAATAGGGCTAGCTCTGCCACCTTGATGTCTCCATTTTTCTGCAATTTTGGGTTTCACCCTCGATTTTCTTCGGACAGGCGGAGGCTTCTGTCTGTCCGGGTGTTGACTCTATTGTGGAGCGAATGCAGCAGATTTGGGACCAGGTAGTGGAGAGGTTGTCTCTCTCTCAGGAGAAGGCCCAACGGTTTGCCAACCGGCATAGGACTGATGGTCCTCGGTTTAAAGTGGGGGACTTGGTTTGGTTGTCTTCAAGAAATATCCCTATGAGGGTTGTATCTCCAAAGTTTAAGCCTAGGTTCATTGGACCTTATAAGATCATGTAGATTCTTAATCCTGTTTCCTTCCATTTGCTTCTTCCAGGGACATTTAAGATCCATAACGTGTTCCACAAGTCCTTATTGAAGAGGTTTGTCGAGCCAGTGGTTCCTATGGCTGCGCCTCCTGACCCTGTTTTGCTTGAGGGAAATCTGGAGTATGTGGTTGAGAAAATATTGGATTCTCGTTTTTCTAGACAGAAACTCCAGTATTTGGTTAAGTGGAGAGGCTATGGTCAGGAGGACAATTCTTGGGTGTTTGCTTCGGACATCCATGCTAGGAGACTGATCCGTGCCTATCACTGAGCTCATCCTGATCGGCCTGGTTGCACAAGTGAGGGTTCGGTGACCCCTCCTCAAGGGGGGGTACTGTTATGAATGTGCTAGAGATGGTTTCTGAGCAGAGGCTCCCTCTGGTGGTTACATACAGTACTGAACCTTTCAGCAAGGAATGGCAATCTGGGATCACTGACTGGTCTGATATAAGGGAGGTTCCCTCCCATGTTGGTTGCCAGTGATCAATTGTTCTTGTCTCAATTGTGGTTCCTGGTTCATTTGGAAGTTTGCTGAGTCTTGCCTGCATTTTCTGCTGTCAGATAAGATATTTTCTGCTTTTATTTTTGTGCTTGCTTTTTGCATTGTTCCCTGCACTTCTGTGGATATCAGCCAGGTCCCCTCCGGGGGCTTGTGCTCCTCTCAGTTTATCTGAAGCCACTGTTATTTGCTCATTTGCTTTTTCCTGTTTTTTCAGTGGCTGCGGCTTAGTTTTGTTACATCAGAGATCTGATTTAGGTGGTAGAGATCGTGTGATCTCAGGTGTTTTTGCAATCAGAAGAGTTGGTATTTTTTAGGTTTTTTTTGGATTGCAGTGAGTATCCTTTCCTGTACTTTTCTGTCTAGACAGATTGGGCCCCAGCATTTGCTCATTCTATTTTCTGTCTGTGTCCGTGCGTCTTCTTGTCTAACCACCATTACATGTTTGGGGCTTTCTATTTTCTTTGGGGATCTGCTACGGGGCAGATAGCTTTCATCTTTCTGCCTTTAGGTGTAGTTATCTCTCAGGCTGTGACGAGGCGTCTAGGATCAACGTAGGAACGCTCCACGGCTACCTCTAGTTGTGTGGTTAGTTTAGGTTACTGCAATCCAATAGGTTCCAGCCTCTCTGGTGTATTGCCGTTTTTGCTTATTCTCCTCAGCTACCAAAACACAACACTTTCCACTTTGGGTTACAGGTCATCGTAACAAAAAGATCTGGCTTTCCGAATTTTCGGACAATTGTCATGGCGTCTTGTTGATTTTGCTGCATAGCTCCTGGGCTTCCAATGAAAGTGGACGGTAAAATTACTGGTGTCCCAGCTTTTAGCCCCTTGTGTAGCTTAGCATTATGGATGTGATCCATAACCCTGGCATAACTGTCGACGCGTAATGCCTTTTGATTTTGTTTTATATATTCGATCCTATCGGATTCAATTTTTACGTAACTGTCAACGATAAATTGTTGCGTCAACTTCCCAGCATTTAAAATGGGATTGAACTCATTACGAATGGCAAGCCTGTATGCATAGTACTGCAATAGGGTGATTTTTTCTTGTCGATCTTGATCCACTGGTATGGATGGCAGATGAATGTCACCAATTCCTTGAAGTTGCACACTTAGGGCAATTGGAGATGTCAAATTTATTGTCCATCCACTGTCCCCGTATGGGAATAGAAGTGGATATGTCATTGCATCACACTTTCTGTGAAGAAAACTGATTTGAACTGTTTGGTTTTCACTTTGAGGTGAACTCTGATGTCCCTATTAAATGGGGATTCTCCCATTGCATTTCGATAAATTATAGCTACTTCATTGCACCTTGGTGCATTGTAGCGCCTCTGGTCATCATTGTAGTAATTTATAATTGACATTGTTATTTCGAGTGGATCATGATTTTTTAATTCAGCAATCCTCTCTTCCTCTATTTCAAATTCCCTCATGATCGTGAAGGCTCTTGCGAGTGGGTTAATTGCTTTCATTTTCTCTCCAAGAGATGACAGCAGTGCTGGGAGGCACTTTTTATTTGCTTGACTTCTTGAACTTAATGCTTCTTCACTGTCAGGGCCGGCGTCAGCACCCGGCACACCCGGGCAAGTGCCGGGGCCCTGAGCAGGCGGGGGGGCCCACTGGCAGTCTGGCACCACCGCGCCCGTTAGCTGTGTCAGCGCCGCCACTGGGCCCCCCCGCTTGCTCAGGGCCCCGGCAGCAGCTGGCACAATACTTACCTCTCCCGTGCCTCCGCTGCCGCAGCTCCGGGCTCCAGGGGGCGCCGGCGCTTCCTCTCACAGCAGCGCCGCTGAATGACGTCATCATTCAGCGGCCGGCTGTGGCAGAAAGCGCGGACAGCCTGGACAGGTGAGACGTGTGTGTGTCTCTGTGTGTGTCTGTGTGTATGTAGTGCGGTGCTTTGTGTGTGTGTGCGTGTGTGTGTGTATGTGTGTGTGTATGTATGTGAGAGAGTGCTTGTGTGCTGTCTGTGTGTGATGATGGGCAGGCATTGCTGATAATGGGGAGGCATTGATGATGATGGGGAGAAGATGATGATAATGGGCAGGCATTGATGATAATGGGCAGGCATTGATGATGGGGAGAAGATGATGATGGGCAGGCATTGATGATAATGGGGAGGCCATGATGATGATGGGGAGGCCATGATGATAATGGGCAGGCATTGCTGATAATGGGGAGGCATTGATGATGATGGGGAGAAGATGATGATAATGGACAGGCATTGATGATAATGGGCAGGCATTGATGATGGGGAGGAGATGATGATAATGGGCAGGCATTGATGATAATGGGCAGGCATTGATGATGGGGAGAAGATGATGATGGGCAGGCATTGATGATGATGGGGAGGAGATGATGATGGGCAGGCATTGATGATGGGGAGAAGATGATGATGGGCAGCAGGGCCGGCGTCAGCACCCGGCACACCCGGGCAAGTGCCGGGGCCCTGAGGAGGCGGGGGGGCCCACTGGCAGTCTGGCACCCCCGCGCCCGTTAGCGGTGTCAGCGCCGCCACTGGGCCCCCCCGCTTGCTCAGGGCCCCGGCAGCAGCTGGTACAATACTTACCTCTCCTGTGCCTCCGCTGCCGCAGCTCCGGGCTCCAGGGGGCGCCGGCGCTTCCTCTCACAGCAGCGCCACTGAATGACGTCATCATTCAGCGGCCGGCTGTGGCAGAAAGCGCGGACGGCCTGGACAGGTGAGACGTGTGTGTGTCTCTGTGTGTGTCTGTGTGTATGTAGTGCGGTGCTTTGTGTGTGTGTGCGTGTGTGTGTATGTGTCTGTGTATGTATGTGAGAGAGCGCTTGTGTGCTGTCTGTGTGTGATGATGGGCAGGCATTGCTGATAATGGGGAGGCATTGATGATGATGGGGAGAAGATGATGATAATGGGCAGGCATTGATGATAATGGGCAGGCATTGATGATGGGGAGAAGATGATGATGGGCAGGCATTGATGATAATGGGGAGGCCATGATGATGATGGGGAGGCCATGATGATAATGGGCAGGCATTGCTGATAATGGGGAGGCATTGATGATGATGGGGAGAAGATGATGATAATGGACAGGCATTGATGATAATGGGCAGGCATTGATGATGGGGAGGAGATGATGATAATGGGCAGGCATTGATGATAATGGGCAGGCATTGATGATGGGGAGAAGATGATGATGGGCAGGCATTGATGATGATGGGGAGGAGATGATGATGGGCAGGCATTGATGATGGGGAGAAGATGATGATGGGCAGGCATTGATGATAATGGGGAGGCCATGATGATGATGGGCAGGCATTGATGATGGGGAGGAGATGATGATGGGCAGGCATTGATGATGATGGGGAGGAGATGATGATGGGCAGGCATTGATGATGGGGAGAAGATGATGATGGGCAGGCATTGATGATAATGGGGAGGCCATGATGATGATGGGCAGGCATTGATGATGGGGAGGAGATGATGATGATGGGCAGGCATTGATGATGATGGGGAGGAGATGATGATGATGGGCAGGCATTGATGATAATGGGGAGGCCATGATGATGATGGGGAGACAATGATGATGATAAGGAGGCAATGATGATGATGAGGAGGAAATCATGATGATAATGGGGAGTCTTTCCACAGCGCCCTTTCCTGAGCCGTAACAGTGCAGAACGCAGTACAGCGCAGAGGAGAGCTCCATATTTTGTATGGAGCATTATATGGGGACCAGTATCCTGTATGGAGCATTATATGGGGACCAGTATCCTGTATGGAGCATTATATTGGGTCCAGTATTCTGTATGGAGCATTATATTGGGTCCAGTATTCTGTATGGAGCATTATTTTGGGTCCAGTATTCTGTATGGAGCATTATATTGGGTCCAGTATTCTGTATGGAGCATTATTTTGGGCCCAGTATTCTGTATGGAGCATTATATGGGGGATGGGGGGTAACATCCTGCATGGGGTATTATATGGGTGATGAGGGGGAGACTATGTGGTGCCCATAATATTGTATGGAGGACTGTACTGTCCAGTCTGTTCTGTGCGCTGTGAGGATTTGGCGGTTTTTGAGCTATTGTACAATTTACAATAGGCATCAGTCATGTAATGGAAGAAGTGAAGTGTTTGGCACTGTACTGTACCCATATTTCTCTGCTGTATCTGTGCATCATGAATCGTGGTCTGTGTTAAAGGGGCCCACTGAGGCTCTTTCGCCCGGGGCCCATAAAAACCTGGAGCCGGCCCTGTTCACTGTCCAAGATATAAATCTGGGCAAACTTGGGAGAACTACCCACAGCGGGATGCAATGGGGCAGTTCTGTGGTAAATTTGTACATGAATTCGAAAACAGTATGGACCATGCCCAGGAGGTGGGGCTACTTGTGCACCCATTGATGCCAAAGCAAGCAAGCTATTTTATTGCCTTATATTATCCATAAAGTTATTGGAGTGCTGATGCTCTCCTATCATCAACTTGACTAATTGATCATCAATACGAATGGGACGTAATTGGATGCGCCCTCTCTTGCAGCAGGAAGGGAATGTTTTGTCCTGCGCCATTTCATCATTGAAATTTTTTGATTGGCAGAACTGACATCGAAATGTCAGTTCCCCAGCATAGTGCTCTTCAATACATGTCTCATCAATTTGATTGAGAAGTCCTCTAACTTGAGAAGTCCTCTAACTTGCCGTCGTCAAGTGGCTCTTGCATTTTGGACATGTATTCTATCTTGTTCTCTTTTTTGTGAAATATGTGTATCACTTTGTTCATTGCGTGTTGCTCGTTTTCATGCAGCATTAGATGCTCTACGTGATTCAGTTACTTCATTCGTTTCTCTTGCTCTGGCCGCCCTCTGTTGGGCTGTATTAGCAGTTCTTCGACAATTTTGTTCGTCTCCTGTTTCATTAAGACGCAGGTTATGCATCCGTATGTGATTCGCTTCTCTACGTTAAGCAGCACGCTCAATTTGATCCATCTTTGCAATGTTGCTTCACACTGTTGCTTCAGCGTTACCTGAGTGTTGCCTCACAGTGTTGCTTCAGTGTTGCCTCACAGTGTTGCCTCACAGTCTAACGTTCAAAAAAGGCTTATGCCTTAACTCGCCATCAGGGAGAGCTGCTTTCCTTATTAGATATGTCACATATACAGGGCCTTACAGTAATTAGGCATCCATGGTTAGGCCCACGCAGTTAGCTGCTAGTGGTAGTAACTATGGATACCTAGTAGAGTTGAGCGAAGCAGGTCGGTCAGATTCAAAAGTCGCCAACTTTTGTCAAAGTCGGGTTTTGCCGAGCAAAACCCGACCATAGCGTGAAGTCGGCCATGCGGTCGGCAAAACGAGCGCCAAAATTGGATTTCCCAGAATGCTTTTTTTCAGCCAATGAGCAAGGACGCACACTGTGGGCAACGAGATGACATGTGCAGCGTCCACCACCATCTTAGAGAAGGGCATTGCAGTGATTGGCTTGCTTTGGGGGGCGTCATAGAGTCTATAAAAGCCCTGACCGCCGACCTCCATTTTACTTCTGCCGATCTTAACAGTATGGAGAGGTTGCTGACGCTGTTTATCAGTAGGGAGAGAGTTAGGGCTGGAAAGAGAAGTTCTTATGTGCTTGTGCTGATAGCAATTGTGCTGTACAGTTAGTGTGCAGTGACAGGGGAGGATTTTCTTGTGTGCAGCAGCGCTGGTTATTAGTCTGCCTGATAGCTGTATTGCTGTGTGTACACTGCTGTGCAGACTGCTTTTTACAGAGCAATAATACTTTTATTCTTTTTTTCTGCACAGTTACCGACCGTTCATTTTTTCCCACACCGTATAGAGCTGTACGCTCCTCACACACTACCGTGTACCGGCTGGTATCACGGACAAATACATGCTGACTATCTGTGTGTGACTCCGGAAATATATACGGAAATTTAAATTTTCCCCTTCACTGTATACAGCTTTACGCTTCTGATACAGTACCGCTTTTCTGCTTTTTGTATTACGGTCAAATCCATACTGAGTAAGCGTCTGTGTGTGACTCCAGAAATATATACAGAGATTTAAATTTTCCCCTACACCGTATACAGCTGTACGCTTCTGATACAGTACCGTATTTCTGCTGTTTGTATTAAGGTCAAATCCATACTGAGAGAGCGTCTGTGTGTGACTCTGGAAATATATACGGAGATTTAAATTTTCCCCTACATCGTATTCTGCTGTACGCTCCTCATAAAGTACCATATATCTGCTGGTATTTTTGGTACATTTTCCCAAACATGAGGAAGTATGGTGGAAGAGGCCGTGGACGTGGGCGTGGGGGGCCAGCTGGTAATGATGGTGGTTTTGGTGCATCTGCTGGTAGTGCCAAAAGCACAATAGCACCTAAGGCAGGAGGTGTTGAGCCTGCGTCATCGTCTGGCTCCAGAAGGCCTGGAAGCTCCCTTTTCTGGAGTAGGTAAACCGCTGTTAAAGCCGGAGCATCAGGAACAGGTTTTGGCTTACATTGCCGAAACAGCCTCCAGCTCTATCGCCTCCTCTTCTGAAGTTTCAAAAACTGCAAGCACTGAGTCGTCAGTGCAGGCTCCTGGTCAGGAACAACACCTTTCCTTGTGTTAACAGACTAATATCCAAAGGAAATAGATGCAGCACTCTTCAATTCCTATAAAAAAACCAAAGTCTTTATTCAAATTTTGGATATGGTTAACATCGGGCTAGGTACATGAAAAACATGCAGTGAAAAAAGACAGAACTGTGGCCGTTTCGCGTTATGCACGCTTCAACGGGCCCAGGTGCATTAATTACATCGTCTTCTCCTTTTATAAGGCATGTCTCTAGAAATTGCCATAAAGGTAATTTGCATAACAAATTAAAAACAACAGCATTTTTTATTTTTTTTACATTATTAAAAAAGACAGACATAATTACATGCAACAAATTACTGATTGCAAATAGAATATTTAAAGAAACTTTACATGTCACAGGAATACAGAATAAGTCAACTTTTCATTTAACCCATTGGTCCTTGTGCACTTGTTTTAATAATCCACTTTGCTTCATGTCTCAATAGTAATTTAATGTGGTCACCGCCTCCGGGTGAAAACTTCACTATTTCTAAACCTGCAAATCGCAAACAAAGCGGGTTGGAATCATGCATCTCCTGGACATGTTTTATTAGCCTCAAAGACCCTTTTCCTGTTGAAAAGGAACGAACATGCTCATGAAAATGTATAAACAAAGATCTTATTGTCTTCCCTATGTAGAAAAGGAACATGGACAGAATACAATATAAACAACAAATTTAGTTTTACAGGTAATCAAATCATGTATTTTATGGTGAAAGGGACCGACCTGCAACGAATTACCAATTATATGTTGAGTGCAAAAACTGCAATCTCCACATTTAAAATTTCCTTTTGTTCTCCCTCACAGTTCATTCCCCTTTGACTATTGGGCCTGTAAACTGGACACCTGGCCTGAATTGGCACAATATGCCTTACAGGAGCTCGCTTGCCCTGCTGGTAGTGTGCTATCAGAAAGAGTCTTCAGTGCTGCTGGATCAATCCTGACAGAAAGAAGAACCCGGCTGTCGACCCAAAATGTTGGTGATCTCACCTTCATTAAAATGAGCCATGCCTGGGTTTCAAAGGATTTTGTACCACCTTCCCCTGATGACACTTAGGTTGCCAGCAAAATGGCTCGCTTTGAGCAGGTGGGGGGGCCCACTCGCTGTCAGAGACACCGGCGTACTATGAGGGGCCCTGTGCTAGTTCCCGGTGCCCACGAGTGGGCCCCCCTGCTAACTCAGGGCCCCAGCACTTGCAATACTTACCTCTCCCTGCTCCACCGCTGTGACGTCTTCTGTGTTTCCTGACAGTGACATTTAGGTCAGAGAGCGTGAAGATGTCACGTCTGTGCGCCTCTGCCTGAACAGTCACAGTGCAGAGAGCTGGAAGATGGCAAAGCTGAGGAATCCAGAGTATGGCAGTGCCCAGCGAGGAGAGGTATTTCATTTTTTTTAATGGTTGGAGCAATATATGGGGAGCATTATACACTGGAGAATTATATATGGGGCCCATCATACACTTGAGCATCATAGATAGGGCCCATTATACACTGGAGCATCATCCATGGGGCACATCATATACTGGAGCATCATATGGGGCCCATTATAAATGGCGCATCACATGGGGCACATTATATATGGAGCATCACATGGAGCCCATTATATATGGAGCATTATATATGGGGACCATTGGAGCATTATATGGGGTTCATCATACACTGGAGCATCATATATGGGGCCCATCATATACTAGAGCATCATATTGGGCTCATTATTTATGGGGCATCATATAGGGCCCTTTATATATGGAGCATCATATGGAGCACATATGGGGCCTATTCTGTATGGAGTATTATATGGAGCCCATTCTGTATGGAGCAATATATGGGGCTCATTATTCTGTATGGCACACTATGTGGTGCCCATAATACTGTATGGAGGACTATACTGTCCGTTTTTTGAGCTATTCTAGAATTTAAAATAGATATCACTCATGTAATGTAAGAAGTGAAGTATTTGGCATTGTACTATACCTATATTTCTCTGCCATAACGGAGCATCATAAATTGTGGCATGTGTTAAAGGGGCCCACTGAGACTCTTTGGGCCGGGGCCCATGAAAACCAGGAGTCAGCACTGCCCACCCCCACAACTTTAGCCAAATTAAACCCAGTTTTCAATGCGTTACTATTATTATAAAGTTAATTAAGGTTGACAAGCTTAAGTAATAAGAATTTATGTCGATGGCATTGAAATGGGCACTGTAGGTGTGTTTACTGTCCATTGACTTGCATTGGGGTCGGATTTTCGACTCCGACCCGATGATTTCCGTTAGTCGGCCGACTTCGTTCGACTCGACTTTTGAGAAAGTCGGGTTTCACAAAACCCGACTCGACCCTAAAAAAAGGCAAAGTCGCTCATCTCTAGTGGTTACCTTCAGTCGGAACAGGTGCACATGTGCTACCTGAGGTTTTGTAGTCCGTCCATGCTTACAAGTGCATGTTGATTAAATGTCTAAGCATGGAACTAGTATTCAAATTTCGGAGATTTTTCCCTCGGCTAAAGGTCCTTCCGCACTTCTTACAGATAACCTTTGCCTCATCAATAGGATTTTGGTCAAAAAGGTGCCACACTGTACTCTTCCTACTACTGTGGTATAAATTTTCAGGGCTTGCACGCTATGCTAATTTGACCGTCTGGCCAAGCTGTCCTGCAACTCTTTTTGTTTTTTTAACACGTTTTTGGACTGCTACGGGCCTGCCAGATAACCGCTGCTGTGATGTCGATGCCTGCTGCGGATCCTTTTCCTCTTCTGAGCTATTGCCAGCGACACCCTCTTCCCCCAATGGATGCCAATCTGGGTCAACAACTGGGTCATCCATCAC
Source organism: Oophaga sylvatica (assembly GCA_033576555.1). Classification (NCBI taxonomy): domain Eukaryota; kingdom Metazoa; phylum Chordata; class Amphibia; order Anura; family Dendrobatidae; genus Oophaga; species Oophaga sylvatica. The sequence goes on from JARQOD010000251.1 coordinate 162,611, forward strand.
CTCCTCTTCAATTTCATCTGCACCTTCCTCTGTGTCACCGTGTAAGGTGGTATAGTATGCGGGAAGGGGCACCTGAGTTTCATCAGGGTCAGATTTTGGCTCAGTAGACTGCGAGGGCAATGAAGTGCTCTGGGTAAATGTACCAGCAGAATCATCTAGCAGTGGCTGTGCATCAGTGCACTCCATCTCTGATTCATGTTGGACTGGGGAATTCAGGATTTGACTTGATAACCCAGGCATGGTATGTGAAAAGAGCTCCATGGAGTAATCTGAAGTGTGGCCTGCTGCATCCTTCACTTTTGGCGGGGGTGAAGGACACAAGGAAAGGTGTTGTTCCTGACCAGAAGCCTGCACTGACGGCTCAGTGCTTGAATTTTTTGAAAGTTCAGAAGAGGAGGCGATAGAGCTGGAGGCTGTTTCGGCAATGTAAGCCAAAACCTGTTCCTGATGCTCCGGCTTTAAAAGCGGTTTACCTATTCCCAGAAAAGGGAGCCTTCCAGGCTTTCTTGAGCGATATGATGACGCACGCTCAACACCTCATTCCTTAGGTGCTATTGTGCTTTTGGCACTACCAGCAGATGCACCACCACCACTATCAGTATCAGCTGGCCCCCCATGCCCACGTCTGCGGCCTCTTCCACCATACTTCCTCATGTTTGGGAAAATGTACCCAAAATACCAGCAGATATATGGTACTATATCAGAAGCGTACAGCTGTATATGGTGAAGGGGAAAATTCTAAATCTCCGTCTATATTTCAAGAGTAACACACAGACTCTCACAGGCTCAGTATGGATTAGACCAGAATATAAAAAGCAGAAAAAGGGTAATGTATCAGAAGATACCAGGCGTATATAGTATAGAAGCGTACAGCTGTATACAGTATAGGGGTAATTGTAAATCTCTGTATATATTTCCGGAGTCAGACACAGACTCTCACAGGCTCAGTATGGATTACACCAGATCACTGTATCACTAGATAAAAGGTGTATATATTATAGTGAAAAAATTGTAAATCTCCGTATATATTTCTGGAGTCACACACAGACACTCACAGGCTCAGTATGGATTACACCAGAATATAAAAAGCAGAAAAAGAGTAAGGAATCAGAAGCGTACAGCTGTATACAGTCTGGGGATAATTGTAAATCTCCGTATATATTTCCAGAGTCAGACACAGACTCTCACATGCTCAGTATGGATTAGACCAGAATATAAAAAGCTGAAAAAGGGCACTGTATCACCAGATACCATGTGTATATAGTATAGTGAAAGAATTGTAAATCTCCATACATATTTCTGGAGTCACACAGACGCTCTGAGGCTCAGTATGGATTAGACAAGAATATAAAAAGCTGAAAAAGGGTACTATATCACAAGCGTACAGCTGTATACAGTGTAGGGGTAATTGTAAATCTCCTTATATATTTCCGGAGTAACACACAGGCATAGGCTCAGTTTGGATTAGACCAGAATATAAAAAGCAGAGAAAGTGTACTGTATCAGAAGCGTACAGCTGTATACAATGTTGGGGTAATTTTCAATCTCCGTATATATTTCCGGAGTAACACAAAGACGCACACAGGCTCAGTATGGATTACACCAGAATATAAAAACTAGAAAAAGGGTAATGTATTAGAAGTGTACAGCTGTATACAGTGTTGGGGTAATTTTCAATCTCCGCATATATTTCCAGAGTCAGACACAGACTCTCACAGGCTCAGTATGGATCACACAAGAATATAAAAAGTAGAAAAAGGGTAATGTATTAGAAGTGTACAGCTGTATACAGTGTTGGGGCAATTTTCAATCTCCGCATATATTTCCAGAGTCTGACACAGACTCTCACAGGCTCAGTATGGATCACACCAGAATATAAAAAGTAGAAAAAGGGTAATGTATCAGAAGCGTACAGCTGTATACAGTGTTGGGGTAATTTTAAATCTCCGTATATATTTCCGGAGTAACACACAGACCCTCACAGGCTCAGTATGGATTAGACCAGAATATGAAAAGCAGAAAAAGTGTACTATATCAGAAGCGTACAGCTGTATTCAGTGTTGGGGTAATTTTAAATCTCTGTATATATTTCCAGAGTCAGACACAGATTCTCACAAGCTCAGTATGGATTATACCAGAATATAAAAAGTAGAAAAAGGGTAATGTATCAGATGCGTACAGCTGTATACAGTGTTGGGGTAATTTTAAATCTCCATATATATTTCATGAGTAACACACAGACGCTCACAGTCTCAGTATGGAGTAGACCAGAATATAAAAAGCAGGAAAAGGGTACTGTATCACCAGATACCAGGTGTAAACAGTGTTGGGTAATTTTAAATCTCCGTATATATTTCCGGAGTAACACACAGACGCTCACAGGCTCAGTATGGATTAGACCAGAATATGAAAAGCAGAAAAAGTGTACTGTATCAGAAGCGTACAGCTGTATACAGTGTTGGGGTAATTTTAAATCACTGTATATATTTCCAGAGTCAGACACAGATTCTCACAGGCTCAGTATGGATTATACCAGAATATAAAAAGTAGAAAAAGGGTAATGTATCAGAAGCATACAGCTGTATACAGTGTTGGGGTAATTTTAAATCTCCATATATATTTCATGAGTAACACACAGACGCTCACAGGCTCAGTATGGAGTAGACCAGAATATAATAAGCAGGAAAAGGTTACTGTATCACCAGATACCAGGCGTAAACAGTGTTGGGTAATTTTAAATTTCTGTATATATTTCCGGAGTAACACACAGATGCTCACAGGCTCAGTATGGATTAGACCAGAATATGAAAAGCAGAAAAAGTGTACTGTATTAGAAGCATTCAGCTGTATACAGTGTTGGGGTAATTTTAAATCTCCGTATATATTTCCAGAGTTATTTATAATGGGTACCCCGAGCACACTAAAAAAATTATTAGTCCAGAGAAATTATGTTGATTAGTAATTTTTATTTCGGCATTCCGATGAAGCTCCAACAAACAAAGAATCAGAAAAAACAAAGCCCCAACGTTTCGGCCTGCCCGGCCTTCATCTAGGGGGATTTTCTGCTTTAGAACAAATATATATCAAAAACAAAAAACAAGAAACATGTCACAATACAGAAAAACATGTCACAATAAAGAAAAAACATGAAAAAGTCATTTCAATATATTCAGTTATTCATTATTAACCCCATCTTATATATGATTGTGTAATATAGGGATATAAATATTACATATATTAATGCGACAAGTGAAAATATTTTTGTGCAATTCTACTCGTGAAGGTCAATAATCATATGCAAGGAAGTATTTCTATGGTAGTCTATGTGTGTATCCCTGATAGTAATAATCCCTTAACATTGTTGGGTGGGGTAATTAATTAGAATTACAACTTATGGTATACAACCCTGCGTCGGGTTTTACCTTAATATGTGGGACATAGATCTTAAACAGTTGATGCGATCAATCCTGCATGGTTCAGTTGTTCCACAGGAATGCCTGTATATAATGTTAAGTGCTACGTTTAGGACACAAATATTTCAAAAAAGAAACAGCCGTATGAGGAACGCAAAACAAAGACTTATATAATATATATGCCTCATGGCAAAATTGATTCCAGGCGATCAGGTACCGAGCTCTAGACTCTGAGTGTTAACGCTGCTACAATTGCGATATCAGGACGTTCAAAGCCCAGTACGGGTCACAGATGCATGTTACCTGTGATGGCGTGAGCGACGTGCGTGGTGCGGTCCGGTGGAGCTCTGTACCAGCTGTGCCCTGTCGGCTTCTTATGCTCGTGGTACAGAGTGATCGCCGTAAGTGAAGTGAAATCTCGGGTTGAGGTCGTAAACCGGTGCCGACGTCACGCGCATGCGCATAGGTATCCAATGTGAACTTAGTGCAGCAGGGGTAATCCGCTGTGCCAGTGATATGAAATGAGATCGTACTCGTACGGGGCAGTGATGGGAAATGCCTGACTCTTCTAAGACATCTGAAAAAAGGAAAGGAAAACATAACAAATAAATCGGATATTTCATAATAACGATCCTATCAACTTGTAGAGAATCTAAGAGAAAACCTCGTATTCTCTATTTAAGCCCATGGGCTCTAATGTTTTTAATGTAAAAATCCAGAAGGCTTCCCTGGTTTTTAGCTGCTTAACCCTGTCTCCCCCTCTGCGCGAGACAGGTATATGGTCTATCACCTGGTATTTCAGCTGGGAAACGTTATGTCCCATGGCAGCAAAATGTGCTGGTATTGGTAACATCAGCTTGTTACACCTAATGGTGGATTTGTGCTGTGAGATGCGGTCTCGGATATGTTGGGTGGTCTCACCCACATATCCGAGACCGCATGGGCACTTGATTAAATAAATCACATATGTAGAATCACACGTGAAAAACTCATTAATCTGGTAAATTTTACCGGATCTGGGGTGAGTGAATGTACTACCTTTTGTTATATTTGAGCATTGCATGCACCGTAAGCATGGGAAGGTGCCTTTTCTTAAGGGGGCGAGAATCCTTTGTTTACTTGATGTTTTATCAGACCCAATGTCAGCCTTCACTAAGAGACTTCTCAGATTTGGTGGTCGCTTATAACACATAAAAGGGCGATGGTTAAATTCCGCAATCCCCGGGTACGATTTGTTAAGTAACGACCAATGTCTATTGATACAGTCTCTGAATGCGGGTATAAATGGGTGGTAGGTAGTCACAAAAGGTATTCTATCATGGCTTTGTGTGCTCCGTGCAGAAGTGTCTGGTACAGTAGTTGCAGGCAATGCTAAGTTCAGGGGGTAGCCCCGTTGTGTAAATTTATTTGTCATTTCACTGTGTCTTTGTTTCCTTCTAACTGGATCCGATACTATTCGTGCTACCCGATGATGTTGGGATCGGGGCAACGATTTTTTGATGTGTGGAGGGTGGCAACTGCTGAAGTGTAGAAGGCTATTCTTGTATGCCTGCAACTACTGTACCATGCTATTTTCTTTCTGTGTCAGTATTTCTTCTTGTCTAACAGCCATTACATGTTTGGGGGCTTTCTATGTTCTTTGGGGATCTGCTCCGGGGCAGATAGCTTTCCTGTTTCTATCTTTAGGTGTAGTTAGTTTCTCAGGCTGTGACGAGGCGTCTAGGACCAACGTAGGAACGCTCCACGGCTGCCTCTAGTTGTGGTGGTTAGTCAGGGTACTGCAATCTCATAGATTCCAACTGCTCTGGTGTATTGCCTTTTTACCTGCACTCCTCAGTTACCGAAACATAACAGTATCACCGGCCTAAAATTTAAAGTTGTATGGTACTCACAGAAGGGAAAAATATTGTGAAAGAAAAAACGGTTGTCAGAGTTGTCAGAGATATTTTTCTGTTTGTTGCATTTTTTTTTTTCCCTCTGTATCTCTGGGTGCTGGGGAGGATTTTTTCTCTCAATGGAGTTTGCACAGTTGTCTGGCCGTGTGGATCAGCTTGCCACTGAGGTTCGGAGTATTGCTGCATATCTTGCTGGGTTGCCTGTTGTGGAACCTAGGATTCCCATGCCAGATTTGTTTTTGGGGGATCGAGCTAAGTTTCAGAATTTCAAAAATAATTGTAAATTGTTTTTTGCCTTAAAATCTAAGTCCTCAGGGAACGCAGCGCAGCAGGTTCAAATTGTCATCTCTCTCCTGCGCGGCGATCCTCAGGATTGGGCTTTTTCCCTGACACCTGGGGATCCTGTTTTGAGTGATGTTGATGCATTTTTTCAGGCTTTGGGGTTATTGTACGATGAGCCTAATGTCACTGATCAAGCTGAAAAAGCCTTGTTGGCATTAAATCAGGGGCTTGATGATGCTGAGTTATACTGTCAGAGATTCCGTAGGTGGGCAGTCCTGACCAAGTGGAATGACGACGCTTTGGCGGCCCTTTTTCGGAAGGGTCTGTCAGATAATGTAAAGGATGTTATGGTGGGATTCCCTGTCCCCTCTGGTCTCAATGATTCTATGTCATTAGCGATTCAAATTGACAGACGTTTGCGTGAGTGGAGAAGTATGCGTGGAATAGTGTTGCCTTGTGAACCTGCTTCTGAATCCATGCAGTGTGATAGAGTGGTGTCTGGGGCACAGCGTCATGAGTTTCGAAAGCGCAATGGGTTATGTTTCTACTGTGGTAATGCCTCTCATGCTATTTCAGTCTGCCCTAAGCGGGGAAAACGTTTTGCACGCTCAGTTGTCTTGGGTAGTGTTCAGACTAAGTTTTTATTAACTGTCACTCTGATATGCTCTCTGTCCTCATTTTCTGCTCAGGCTTTCGTTGATTCTGGAGCAGCTATTAACCTGATGGATTATGATTTTGCTAAACGTTGTGGGTTTCCCTTGATACCCCTACAGAAGTCTATTCCCCTACTGGGGATCAATTCTACCCCTTTGGCTGAGAATAAACCTCAGTTCTCTACTCAGGTGATAATGAGGGTTGAACCTGATCATCAGGAGTGCTGCAAATTTTTGGTTCTGTATAATCTGCATGATATTATCGTACTGGGTTTCCCTTGGTTGCAGTCTCATAATCCTGTTTTGGATTGGAAAACTGTGTCTGTAACCAGTTGGGGCTGCCAATGTGTTAATACCAACACTCCTGTTTTTTCTGCCTCCCCCAGGCTCAGGATGTTCCTGACTTTTTGATTGATTTTTCTGATGTGTTTAGCGAAAGTAAATCTGCATTCTTGCCTCCCCATAGGAGCTATGACTGCGCTATTGAATTAGTGCCTGGTAGTAAATTCCCTATAGGTCGCCTTTTTAACTTGTCTGTACCTGAACATGACGCTATGCGGTCTTATATCAAGGAGTCATTGGAGAAGGGTCATATCAGACCATCCTCTTCACCCTTAGGTGCCGGTTTTTTCTTTGTGGCCAAAAAGGATGGTTCATTAAGGCCGTGTATTGATTATCGTCTTTTGAACAATATTACTGTGAAATATCAATATCCGTTACCCTTGATTTCTGACCTGTTTTCCAGGGTGAAAAATGCTACTTGGTTTACCAAGCTTGACCTCAGGGGGGCATATAACCTTATTCGCATTAAGCACGGGGATGAATGGAAGACGGCATTTAATACCCCTGAGGGGCATTTTGAGTACCTTGTGATGCCCTTTGGGCTCACTAATGCTCCTTCTGTCTTCCAGTCCTTCATGAATGACATTTTCAGGGATTTTGTGGATAAATTTCTGATTGTTTATTTGGATGATATCTTGATTTTTTCCAATGACTGGGACTCTCATGTGAAACATGTTCGAACTGTGTTCCAGATTTTGAGAGAGAATGCTCTGTATGTGAAGGGATCAAAGTGTCTTTTTGGCATACAGAGGATCTCATTTTTGGGATTCATTTTGTCCCCATCTGTTATTGAAATGGACCCGGTCAAGGTTCAGGCCATCTGTGATTGGGTCCAACCTACTTCATTAAAGGCTCTTCAGAGATTTTTGGGTTTTGCCAATTTTTATCGTAAATTTATTGGTAATTTCTCGGTTATTGTTAAACCTTTAACTGATTTGACCAAAAAGGGTTCTGATGTGGTGAATTGGCCTCCTGAGGCAGTCTCTGCATTTCAGGAACTTAAGCAGAGATTCACTTCTGCTCCAGTTCTACGGCAGCCTGATGTTTCTCTACCATTTCAGGTGGAGGTTGATGCCTCTGAAATTGGGGCAGGTGCCGTTTTGTCCCAAAGAGATCCAGAGACCTCTAAAAGTAACCCTTGTGCCTTTTTCTCTCGAAAATTTTCTCCAACTGAACGTAATTATGACGTGGGTAATCGGGAGTTATTGGCCATGAAGTGGGCTTTTGAAGAGTGGAGACATTGGCTGGAGGGAGCCAAACATCAGGTGGTGGTCCTTACGGACCATAAGAATCTGGTTTATCTGGAATCTGCCAAGCGACTTAATCCTAGACAGGCCAGGTGGGCCTTGTTTTTCACACGTTTTAATTTTGTGGTTTCATTTCTTCCTGGCACTAAGAATGTTAAGGCGGATGCCCTCTCGAGGAGTTTCCTGGCGGACTCTCCTGAGTTATCTGATCCTTCTGTTATTTTGAAAGAGGGTATAGTTCTTTCCGCCATCTCGCCCAATTTGAGACTGGCTCTGGAGGGGTGTCAGGAGGATAAGCCCGAGCGCTGCCCTGTTTGGAAATTGTTTGTCCCGGACCAGTGGAAAAAGAGTGTGATGTCTGAGATTCATTGTTCCGCGCTGGCCGGTCATCCCGGAATTTTTGGTACCAGAGACTTGGTTAGTCGGTCCTTTTGGTGGCCTACCTTGTCTCGTGATGTCAGGGAATTTGTGCAGTCCTGCGGGACTTGCTCTCGCTCCAAGCCTTGCTCTCGCTCTAGTGGTTTGTTGATGCCATTGCCTGTGCCCAAGAGACCATGGACCCATATCTCTATGGATTTCATTTCCGACCTCCCTGTTTCTCAGAGAATGACCGTCATCTGAGTGATTTGTGATAGGTTTTCCAAGATGATACATCTTGTGCCATTACCTAAGTTGCCTTCCTCCTCTGAATTGGTGCCTTTGTTCCTTCAGCACGTGGTTCGTTACACGGCATTCCTGAGAACATTGTGTCTGACAGAGGAGTCCAGTTTGTTTCAAGATTTTGGAGGACCTTTTGTTCTAAACTTGGTGTTCAATTGTCTTTCTCCTCGGCGTTTCATCCTCACACCAATGGTCAAACTGAGAGAACAAACCAGACATTGGAGACTTATCTAAGATGCTTTGTGTCTGCTGATCAGGATGACTGGGTCTCTTTTTTGCCTTTGGCTGAGTTTGCTCTTAATAATAGGGCTAGCTCTGCCACTTTGATGTCTCCATTTTTCTGTAATTCTGGGTTTCACCCTCAATTTTCTTCAGGACAGACGGAGGCTTCTGTCTGTCCAGGTGTTGACTCTGTTGTGGAGCGTATGCAACAGATTTGGGACCAGGTAGTGGAGAGGTTGTCCCTCTCTCAGGAGAGGGCCCAGCGGTTTGCTAACCGGCATAGGACTGATGGTCCTCGGTTTAAAGTGGGGGACTTGGTCTGGTTGTCCTCAAAAAATATTCCTATGAGAGTGGCATCTCCTAAATTTAAGCCTAGGTTCATTGGACCTTATAAGATCATGGAGATTCTTAATCCTGTTTCTTTTCGTTTGCTTCTTCCAGGGACATTTAAGATCCATAACGTGTTCCACAAGTCCTTGTTGAAGAGGTTTGTTGAGCCAGTGGTTCCTACTACTGTGCCTCCTGACCCTGTTTTGGTTGAGGGCAATCTGGAGTATGTGGTTGAGAAAATATTGAATTCTCGTTTTTCTAGACGGAAACTCCAGTATTTGGTTAAGTGGAGAGGTTATGGTCAGGAAGACAATTTTTGGGTGTTTGCTTCGGACATCCATGCTAGGAGACTCATCCGTGCGTATCATAGAACTCATCCTGACCGACCTGGTTGCTCAAGTGAGGGTTCGGTGACCCCTCCTCAAGGGGGGGGTACTGTTGTGAATGGACTTGAAATGAGTTCTGAGCAGAGGCTCCCTCTGGTGGTTATAAGCGGTACTGGACTGTCCAGTGAAGATTGTGAGGAGTGGGAATCAGGTGTTACTGACTGGTCTTATATAAGGGAGTCGCCTTCCCATCAGGTGTAATGTATGGTGTACAGTTCATGTAGCGTCTTGTGCTTGGGTGCGAGGAAAACACATGAGACACAGGTTTGATATAGAAGGACTTGTATTACTTCATACAAGTGGCAAAAAGGGTCACACAGTTTGCAGGTACAGAAGCAGGAGACACAGCAGGCCAGAGTAACTTAAGCTCAGCAATAACTCTCCACAACAGGTTCAGGATCTCTTCTCTGTTACCGTAATTCCATGCAAACGTGGATTTATCAAATAGCAGGTTTCCAGAGTCCACAAGTGTTCCAAAGTTCCTCAGTAGGAAATAGCTGGAGTACAAAGTTCAAGGTTTTCCAGGAGTCAGGTCACAGGCTCACTGCAGGCTTGATTCTGAAGCACTGATTGCTCAGCTGAGGCTGCTTAAGAAGCAAGAGGGAGAGAATCAGGCGGGAACATGAAAGCTGGAAACTCCATATTGACTGAGGGCAAGATAGCTGCAGCAAGACAGAAAGCAAAATGGCCGACGGAAAAACTGAGTTTCAAGAAACATGTACAAAGAACCTTACATTACTCCCCCCTTAGGGACAACCTCCGGATGACCTCAGACCAGGCTTGTCTGGGTACCTCTGATGAAACTGGCGGAGCAAGCGAGGAGCATTAACGTTATTGACTGGTTCCCATGAGTTGTCCTCCACTGGGTAGCCCTGCCATTTAATCAAATATTGTAACTGATTTCTGTACAACCTGGAATCTAGAATCCTTTCCACCACAAATTCTTCCTGACCATCGACTAGCACTGGGTCAGGGCAAGGAGAAGAGCGTCCAGGAAACGTATTGGGTGTTGCAGCCTTTAGTAGGGATACATGAAAGACAGGGTGGATTCTCATAGTTCTGGGCAGTTGAAGACGACAAGCAACGGCACTTATAATTTTACTGATTTTATAGGGTCCAATGTACTTATGTCCCAACTTAACGATGGAATCCTTAACTTAAGATTTCTGGTTGACAGCCAGACCAAGTCTCCTACCTTGAAAGCTGGTGCAGGTTTACGAAATTTATCTGCTGCTTTCTTGTACCTTTCCTGAGCCAATTCCAGATTTTCCTTTAGAAGATCCATATTCTTTTGTAAAGACGTGATTCTTTCAGCCACTGCTGGCAAGGGCGTTTCTATGGGAAATCGAGGAAGAATGTTTAGGATAACCTAAATTGGAGTAAAAAGGAGACTGCTTAGTGGAGGCGCTCTGAGAGTTGTTATAAGAGAACTCAGCCAGTGGAAGTAGATCCACCCAATCATCCTGTAGGAGGCAGATAAAGCAGCGGAGATACTGCTCCAGGGTCTGATTGGTTCGTTCTGTCTGTCCATTAGTCTGGGGATGAAAAGCAGAAGAAAGGTTTACTTTAATGTCCAATGCGGCACAGAAATTTTGCCAAAACCTTGAAGTGAATTGCACCCCTCGATCCGAAATGACCTCATCCGGTACTCCATGTAAGCGAAACACATTCTTAATCATCAAATCTGATGTCTGTTTTGCAGTGGGTAAGCCGACACAAGGGATAAAATGAGCTGCCTTTGTTAAACGATCAACCACCACTAGAATGGTGTTCTTCCCTTGAGAGGTTGGTAACTCCACAATGAAGTCCATAGAAATGGATCCCCACGGGCGGGACGGGGTGGGAAGGGGTTGCAACAGACCAGTTGGTGAGGAGCGAGGTGTTTTGCATCTTGCACAGTCTTCACATGAAGTGACATAGTTTAAAACATCTTTCCTGTAAGTGGGCCACCAAAAGAAACGAGAAAGAAATTCCTGTGTCTTTAGAATTCCTCTATGCCCAGCTATCTTGGAATCGTGGATGAGTTGCAATACTCTCAATCTGACTGTTTCAGGTATATACAGACGTTGTCCCTGAATCCACACACCATTCTTAAAGACAAGACTTACGTCCCTTGGGGGTTGTGCCAACAAGGAATCCGCATGGTATGCTTCCTTAATGTCCTTAAGTAGGTCTTGATTATGAATCACTCCCAGGAATCTAGAGTCAGGAAGAATAGTCTTAGGAGGAGTAAGTGGACGGGTCTCTGCTGAATGAATCCTAGAGAGTGCATCAGCCTTTCCATTGCGCGATCCTGGCCTATAAGAAATTACGAAGTTAAATTGGTTTAGGAAAAGATTCCAGCGAGCCTGGCGAGGAGTCAGGCACTTAGCCGACCTGATAAATTCAAGGTTACGATGGTCTGTCAGGACGACTATTTGCTGTGCAGCTCCCTGAAGAAGGTGTCTCCATTCTTTGAAGGCGGCAATAATGGCCAACAACTCTCTATTGCCCACATCGTAGTTCCTCTCAGCCGAAGACAACTGCTGGGAAAAGAAGGCACAGGGATGCAAGACATTCTTCTCACCTGTTCTCTGAGAGAGTATAGCTCCAACGGCACAGTCTGAAGCATCCACCTCTATTATGAAGGCAAGTTCGGGGTTGGGATGTACTAAGATAGGTGCGGTGGTAAATTTATCCTTTAGACGGGAAAATGCTTCCTGGGCTTGGGGGGTCCAGGAGAACCTAGACTCTTTCCGGGTAAGTTGGGTGATAGGTGACACTACCTCAGAGAAATTCCTAATGAAACGTCTATAGAAGTTGGCAAACCTGATGAAGCGCTGCACCTCCTTCACATTTCTAGGAATTGGCCAATCCTTGATGGCTTGGGTCTTGCTTCCATCCATACTTATCCCTTGTGTAGACAGTACATACCCCAGAAATTGAATTTCGGTCCTATGGAATTCACACTTTTCAAGTTTGATGTAAAGATGGTTTTGTCTTAGACGTTCTAAGACCATTCTCACATGTCCATGATGTTCCTCTGTGGAGTTATAAAAAATTAGAATATCATCCAGATAAATCACCACGAATGTATCTCGGAGATCCCTGAAGATGTCATTCACCAAGTGTTGGAAAGTGGCTGGGGCGGTACTCAGACCAAAAGGCATAACTAGATATTCAAAGTGTCCATAGCGTGACCTGAATGCAGTCTTCCATTCATCCCCAGGTCTAATACGGACCAAGTTATAGGCCCCACGGAGATCCAGTTTAGAGAAAATTTTGGCATGCCGCACTCTCTCCAATAACTCAGGGATTAAAGGCAATGGATAACGGTTTCTAATAGTAACCTTATTGAGTTCCCTATAGTCTACGCAGGGTCTCAGAGATCCATCTTTCTTCTTCACAAAGAAGATGGGTGCACCTGCAGGAGATGAAGAGGGGCGTATGAAGCCCTTGGCTAGATTTTCGTCTATGTAATCCTTTAAAGCCTTTAGCTCGGGCCCCGCCAGGGGTAGATCTTACCAAAAGGTATCTCTGCTCCAGGCAATAATTCAATTGGACAATCATATGGACGGTGAGGGGGAAGCTGGTCAGCGTTCTTCTTGTCACATAAATCCACATAGTCCTGGTATACAGCTGGTAGTTCAGGGACTGACATGGTTCCTTTAGGAACAGAGCAAGCTGAAACTTCTGGACTCATCTGTTTCTCTGGAAAGTGTAATTCCTTGGTCTCCCAGTTAATGGTAGGGTTCTGAGCCTGCAGCCATGGTAGCCCTAGAATAATGGGAAAGTGGGGAGAAGAGATAAGCATAAAGGACAGTTTCTCTTGATGATCTTTACCCATAAGGACCCTCAAAGGCTCCGCTTCCTGATCCACTGGTTCAGAGGTCAGCAGGGAGCCATCCACAGTCTCCATCTGTACTGGAGTAGCCTTCTTCACTGAACGTATCCCCTGTTTCAGAGCAAAGGAGATATCCATAAAATTTCCACTTGCCCCTGAGTCGATCATAGCAGAGCTAGACACCCAGACTGAGTCAACCCAGAGTTTGATGGAAAGGAAGCAATGAGAATTGTTTTTCTTACAACTCAGCTGGGACACCGCTGAGGAAACTTGAAAAATTGCAGCGTTTACACAGTCATCGTCCTCAGAAGTGACGGAGTTTAAGTCCGAGAAATCAATATCTGTTGCTGCAGATCTCTCTGGAGCCTGAGGCTCGGACCTGACAGATCTCCTCTCGCAACACTCACAGTGAATGACTGCTGCAGTAGTCTTACGAGAACGGCTGGGGCAGTTTATAATGAAGTGCCCTGACTTACCACAGTAGAAACATAGATTTTCCTTTAAACGATGTTCTTTGCGTGCATCACTAACCCGTCTTTGTAAAGAGTCCACCTGCATGGGTTCAGGTTCAGGTTCCCGTGTGATCCTACTCAAAGGTTCCTTAGCTGGGGAGGAAGGTAGGAAAAGGTTAGTGCGATTACTTTCGAACCATCTCTCTTGCCTGCGTTCAGTCAGACGAGCATCAATACGGATGCAGTAGTTATTAAAGTCACCTAACGCAGTGGGAGGGTCGGCACGAGCAAGTTCATCCTTAATCAGTGGAGACAACCCTTTTCGAAAAATAGATTTTTTGGCGGAACTGTCCCAAGTGGTATCGAGGGCCCATCTCCTGAAATCCAAGGCATATTCGGCTACTGAGCGCTTACCTTGGCGCAAAGTTAACATGGCTGCTTCAGCTGTTGCACCTCGATTGGGGTCATCAAACACCTGCCCCATGGCTGAAATGAAAGCATCAAGATGATCCAAACATTCATCCTCAGTCTCAATCAGAGGGTTTGCCCACATCAAAGCCTTGTTGGTAAGCAACATGATTATAGTAAGCACTTTAGATCGTTCAGTGGGAAATTGTGAAGCATGTGCAGAAAAAAAAAGATTGCATTGGTTAATAAATCCCCTGAATTTCTCACGTTCACCGCCAAAATGAAAAGGGGTAACTTGGGAATCCCAGAACTCGGGGTTATAGCAGGAGCCTGGACTCGTTCCTCTAGAACCTCAATCCTGGCTCGTAAATCCTGGGTAGTTTGTCCAAACACTTGCAAATTGTGATTAGTGAGGTCCTGTAGGTTTGCAAAACGGGTCTTTATAGTCTGTATATCTGCAAGTATTGTATCAGTCACTCCGCAAAGCTCCTTTATGCGAGCCTCCATCTTCCAGATCTTTTAAGACAGGAGTACTGGAAGGAGAAGAGAAAAAAAAAAAACAATAGTGTTTACCTGTGGTAACACTGCAGAGTAAAATTAAGGGAATGTGCTCACCTGGAATGGTTGTGAGAAGTCACAACCACTGTCATCACAGAAAGTATAACCGGACATCTGATATCCACAGTCACAGCAGACACAGCCTTCCCAGACCCAGCAGACACTAAAGTTTGGCTTCAGAATCTTGTAATGTATGGTGTACAGTTCATATAGCGTCTTGTGCTTGGGTGCGAGGAAAACACATGAGACACAGGTTTGATATAGAAGGACTTGTATTACTTCATACAAGTGGCAAAAAGGGTCACACAGTTTGCAGGTACAGAAGCAGGAGACACAGCAGGCCAGAGTAACTTAAGCTCAGCAATAACTCTCCACAACAGGTTCAGGATCTCTTCTCTGTTACCGTAATTCCATGCAAACGTGGATTTATAAAATAGCAGGTTTCCAGAGTCCACAAGTGTTCCAAAGTTCCTCAGTAGGAAATAGCTGGAGTACAAAGTTCAAGGTTTTCCAGGAGTCAGGTCACAGGCTCACTGCAGGCTTGATTCTGAAGCACTGATTGCTCAGCTGAGGCTGCTTAAAAAGCAAGAGGGAGAGAATCAGGGCGGGAACATGAAAGCTGGAAACTCCATATTGACTGAGGGCAAGATAGCTGCAGCAAGACAGAAAGCAAAATGGCCGACGGAAAAACTGAGTTTCAAGAAACATGTACAAAGAACCTTACATCAGGGTTGCCGGTGATCAATTGTTCTGGTCTCACTCCATGATTCCTGTTTCCCTTGTAGCCTGCTGTGTCGTGTCTGCATCTCCTGCTAACAGATAAGACATTTTCTTCTTTTTGTTTTTGTGCTTTATTTTTGCATTTTGTCCTGCACTTCTGTGGGGGGCCTTCAGGGTCCCCTCCGGGGGCTGTTGCCCTCTCAGTTTAGTTCAGCCACTGATGTTTGTACTTTTGCTTTTTCCAGTTTCTTCAGTGGCTGCTGTTTTGATTTTGTTACACCAGAGAACTAATTTAGGTGGTAGAGGTCGTGTGATCTCAGGTGTTTTTGAAATTAGTAGAGTTGGTGCTTTGCAGGGTTTTTTGGGATTGCAGTAAGTTCCCTTCCTATCCTTTTCTATTTAGTTAGTTTGGGCCCCAACGTTTGCTCATACTATTTTCTTTCTGTGTCAGTATTTCTTCTTGTCTAACAGCCATTACATGTTTGGGGGCTTTCTATGTTCTTTGGGGATCTGCTCCGGGGCAGATAGCTTTCCTGTTTCTATCTTTAGGTGTAGTTAGTTTCTCAGGCTGTGACGAGGCGTCTAGGACCAACGTAGGAACGCTCCACGGCTGCCTCTAGTTGTGGTGGTTAGTCAGGGTACTGCAATCTCATAGATTCCAACTGCTCTGGTGTATTGCCTTTTTACCTGCACTCCTCAGTTACCGAAACATAACAAATGTCCTTCTCTAAGATGGTGGTGGCCGCTGCCCATGTCATCTCGTTGCCCACAGTGTACGTCCTTGCTCATTCGCTGAGAAAAGGCGCCTCCAAGCATTATGGGAAAACCGACTTTGGCGCTCGGGTCGATGACCGCATGGCCAACCTCACGCTGTGGTCGCTGTGGTTGGCGAAAGTCGGTGATTTTTGAATCTGACTAACCTGTTTCGCTCAACTCTAGTGCAGAGTGTACATTAATGAGAAAAAAATGATCTTTTTTTTTAATTTGAGACACATCAAGCTATTTGTGAGATATGTGGACGATAGCTTCATGATATGGGATGTTCCTCAAGATTCTTTTGACAGTTTTGTCCTGTACCTTAACCAGATCAATACCATGAACATGTTGTTCACTTCAAAATTTGGGATTTAATCCTGGAATTTCTAGATGTTTTGATCGAGATTAAGGAGGGTTCCATTCACACTACAGTATATCGAAAACCATCTGCCACAAATTCTTTATTGCATTGCAGGAGTTTCCATCCTCACTATACAAAACATTCGCTCCCATATAGTCAATTTTTGAGGTTAATGAGAATAAATAATACTCGAGATGGTTTTCTCCAGCAGTCCAGGGACCTTTTTGGTAGACTAAAGGAAAGAGGGTATCCGGAGGCAGTACTGAGAGATTCTTTCAGTAGGGCCGAGGAGTATTCCTCTGGCGGTCACAATTTTTAACAGGGTAACAAAAGGGGCACAAAAGACAAAAGATTTGTCTTTTGCTTCCAATATGGCTCCATGGACAATATTATTCATTCAGTAATCAGAAGGAACTGGCAGATTCTAGAGCATGATAGAGATTTATCCTAAATTGTGGCTAGAGGTCCGTTGATTTCATGCAGGCGCAGTACCAGCTTAAGGGATATATTAGTTAAAAATCGCATCCAAAAA